>QLPI01015306.1:0-17105 GCA_003314275.1 Chroogomphus rutilus | reverse complement strand
TGAAAGATAAGGTTACCATAGTAACCATCTATCAAGGGTTGCATGTTATATAATAGATGGAGAATCAGATTCTGATTGTTCTGACACCCTCTCACAAAACTGAGTCAATGAGCCCTTGATTTGAATTGCCCATATCTTCATCACCCCTGACCGGAATTACATAATTTTTCAATGGTTACATAGCCCTGATCAGATTCTTTCTTTGATACACCAACACCTTTTTCATATATGTTTTACATTCAAAGCTATTCAATGAATAGTCCAAAAGCACCAAACATTGACTCAGTTTGTGAGTCACTGTAACCAGATGTAGATTTCTTTTGTAACCCATCTTCATTCATCTTATTGTTCCCTTGGACATTCCTAATTAGTTACACTAAGGACTGCTATGTACTTACTCTCTGAACTCCGAACTTCTATACCTCCGAATCTCCAAAATAAGGGACTGACAATCAAGGAGGGTGCAATATACAAGTTGAAGCCAAGTCCCCAAGACCTTGAAAACATGACTTTGGACCAACTTATGTCAGCTCAGACCTGACACAACTTCAGACTTAACACTGAGACCAAGGCCAATGAAACATCGGCCACAATCAAAAAAATACAGAGCAACCTTGGTACCACATGAACTGGGGATTGCGGTGACCTCACTTGTGTACTTTTCTTGAATGCCATTTCCACTTCCTCAAAAAACTCCTTAGTACTTAATTTGCTCTGTTTACATACATCTGAAATTCCATTAGCCATGCTTGTTGATTGCGGTTCTTCTGACTGCTTAATAAAATCACAAGTAGTATAAAAATATTTGTTACCTACTAGCTCCATACCTCTGATTCCGCTGAAACTATTTGATGGCTCTACTAACTTGACCATCACACAGGCTACTACATTGCCTATCCATTTTCTGACCAGTGAAATTCAGACAGTTACTTTCTACATAACTTCTTTGGATAGTAGTTGCTCCATGGTACTTGGCTACAACTGGCTCACCCACCACAATCCATCAATTGACTGGTTATTGGGCAGTATTACCTTCAGGACCTCAGAACCAGCCCCTGTGCCAATCCCTCCAGCTACTTCAGCTTGTAGCACCTTGCTTCCTTGTTACCCTTTGCCACCTCTGAAGTTGACAGCTCCTCGGATAGCACTAGTCAATGCTGACACTTTTGCATGCACCTGAAAATTAGAAGGCTCCCAGGTGTTCCAACTAGACCTTGCCAACCTCAACAAATTCACTTGCAGGATGACGACAGTTGGCTCCTCCAAAACCTTCCCTGAACAGTACCACAACTTTGCCATGTGTTTAGCAAAGTTCAAGGCAACACACTGGCCCACATAGGTCTTATGTTAAGTCCGCGTGTCAGGCGCTTAGCTAGTACTTCCGAGGGAGCTATCCGGGTTAGCGTGAAGGTCCGTGACGGGGCCGAGGACCGAAGACAGAAATCGGACGGACTACGGATGGGGGCAGAGGCGCCGGGAACTTAGGGTAGGTCGTAGAATGGTTCAATCCGGTCACTGAGGTGTTCGAGGTCGAAGGGACTTGGCTTCAACTTGTAGGTTGCGCCCTCCTCGATCGTCTGTCCCTAATTTCGGAAAGGAGACGGGAGTTTACCGGAAATGAATCGGAAACTGGTGGAAGACTAAATCGATATTCGTACTAGCGAACAGTCTAGTTGACTGGAAGACTATATACATGCGACTATCCTTGTACTATCTTTGCCGGTCATAAAACAAGGAGAAAGGGAGTACAAGGGGTCAATATAAAGAGAGAACAAGGGAGTAAGGTACGCGATGGTCCTGCACGTCAGTTATCAAGGTGATGGAACCTTGACTTCGGGGTCTTCGGAGGTTCGGAATCGCAGAACCTTGGAATGTATGTCGGACATCCGGAAATCAGTTATTCAGGCTTTGGTTGATCGGAAAGGTCCCAGAAAGGGTGCGGGTGGTTGTGGTGTTCAATGTGGGTTTGTTTGGCTGCATGGGTCATAACATCTTACAACCTCAAGATCAACCTCAAGGAAGGGACCTCACCTCTGCTTGGCCCTATCTATTCGCTCTTGGTTTCCAAACTTCAAGAGCTTTGTGAATTCCTCAATGAACACCTCAATATGGGCTTCATCTGCCCATCCTGCTCTTTGCATAGAGCACCTATATTATTTGCATGGAAAAAGGATGGTTCCTTACAACACTGTGTAGACTTTTGCGGTCTTAACAGGATCACAAAGAAAGACCATTACCTACTTCCACTAATCTCCAACCTTTTAGATGCTCCCAAGAAAGCTTGCATCTATATAAAGATTGACCTCTAACACACCTATCACCTCATTCAAATTACAGAAGGAGACAAATGGAAAACAGCCTTCAGGACCTGTTATAGATCCTTTGAGTTGCTTGTCATGCCCTTTGGTCTCTTAAATGCCCCAGCAGCCTTCTAACAATTCATGAATGACATCTTTGGTGACCGGTTAGACATCTGCACCACTGTCTGCCTAGATAACATTCTCATCTACTCCAATGATGAGACCTTGCACATTGAACATATCAGAGAAGTTTTGCAACTACTACAAAAGCACAGTCTGTATTCCCACAAAGATAAGTGTTCTTTCCACCAAACCTCGGTGGAATACCTTAGGTACATATTGTCAACTGAGGGGCTCACTATGGCAGAAGACAAAGTCCAGTGCATTTTACAATGGCCTGAACCTTGGAAGGTTAAGATTGTCCAGTCCTTCCTTGGCTTCATGAACTTCTACAGATGGTTCATTGACAATTACTTGGCACTCACCATTCCCCTTACCAGACTGACACAAAAAGGTTTACCATGGAACTTCACCGAGGAGTGTAGAGAAGTATTTAATAAGCTCAAGACAGCATTTACTTCTGCAACCATCCTGACTCACTGAGACGATGCATCCAACTATGCACTTGCTGCCATCCTCTCTCAGCAAACCTCAGATGGAGAACTCTACCCTATAGCATTTCATTCCTGAACTGACACTTTTCCCAAACTCAATTATGACATTCACAATAAAGAGCTTCTCACTATCATCTTCGAAGCTTTCCAGCATTGGTGACACTACTTTCAAGGTTCAGCAGACCCAGTCAACTGTAGGAAATTGGGCTCAAATAGATTAATGTGATTTGAGTAGGAATACAAGGGACATACAGACTAGTAAAAGAACCCCTCAGTGTGTGTGGTCAACACTCAGTTTTATAAAAGGTAGCTACCTAGTAAAATAACTACAGAAAATTTAGTTTTTGTATTGTACACTAGAATTATTTTGCTCACCCCCTCAGTGTGTGTGTGGTCAACACTGAGGAGGAAATACTACTGTGCATGAATGCATGCAAATAATATGAACCATGTGATGTCATACATGACTATAATTTTGACTTTTGAGGATTGCGCGATGCTTCAGCAGAGTTTGAATTTCAATGTCGCGTCGCCTAGAATGTAATAATATGTCAAGCCCGCAACACCGAGTTCCGGCTCACTCGGGAATACCGACTAACCGGCCCTTGCCCACATCATCTCGCACTACCACGTGGCCTCGGCTCGGTACACCCGGTACATCATATGGACCACTCCTCTTGTTCTATCCTCTTCATTGTTCCGTCATCCCCTATCCACTCCTTGATCCATTTCCCCCGAACAACATGACGGCCACTCATTGTCCTGGCCACTGCCATTGTTTTATCTTAGGCCGTCCCCTATTGTTCTATTCTCACCCACTACTTCATTATCCTATTCTCAGCCATACTCTATTATTCTAATCCCGCTTACATTCCTTATTCTATTTCTGATCACTGTGGACAATGCCTCCATGTGGTTACTTCATACCTTATTGTCTCCATTCCTTATGCCACCCTGTTCCACATCTTGCTTCTTAACTATATAAGTAGCAGGATGTATGTAGATAGTTCCTCACTCAGAATATCAATTGGTTCGCGTACCTTTGTCTGTTTCCTATTTCTAAAGTCCTTCACTCGAGCTGATGCCCTCGGCATCCTCACGAGGCTCCTCCCACTACCCAAATTAGTGGCATGCATGGAACAGCAGGGCGCAACACATGAGCATGTTGAAGCCTAGCCACTCCAGAACGGTTTGCAGGACTTAACCGATATCTTGGCATCACCGAATCCTGACATAATACAGCTTTGTTAAATCTCAAAAATAAAACCGATGGTTCCTCATCAAAAATAACGAGGAATGTCGGAGATTTAATTATATTGGGCTGTCAAGTCCACGTACCAAGACCCATCCGCCGGCAGTGCCGACCAAGCAATCATCCATTATCCACGACCAAGTGCCCGCGTGGCATGCATAACACTTGGTACGCCAGTCCCGGCTCGGCACAACGGTTATCCACACCCCTCGGTCCGTTTCACCTCGGGACTCCTGTCCTTGTATTATCCTCGGATACGCCCCCATTGTTTTATACTTGGCCACTCCTTATTGTCCCATCTCAAGTCACGATTCTATTATCCTGTCTTTTATTGTTTTATCCCCGCTTTGCATTCCTTGTTCTAATTTTATTCGTTGTGGACAATAACCACATGCTCTGCATATCTTGTTGTCCCACATTCCTTATTCCACATGTCGCTTCTTAACCTATATAAGTAGGACATGGATGTACATACTTCCTCATTCTGGGTATCGACTAGGCTTAGGCCCTTCTACCTTCTTCTCCTCTGTTAAGTCCTCGACTTGGGCCGGCATCCTCAGCATCCCCCCGGGTATATGTCTGTTGCAAATACAGTGGCACGCACGGCAAGTAGGGCGCAATGCACGAGTACGTTGAAGCCAACGCCACTACTCTTGGCCTGCAGGACTTGGCCATAGTCCGCCCGACCTTTCGACAACACCCCTTGGCAGTACCAAAGTCCATCAGTATCCGATGCTTGACATGGGCTTGATTTGTCATAATAAATCCAACATACCCCCTCAAGCCTAATATAAGTTTAATTTTTCGGTGATCATCTTCACCTTTGGGCCAGGTAGGCCTTTAGTAAGGATGTCTGCTAGCATTTGGTCTGTTGGTATATATTGAACGATAATATCATTATTCTTGAGTGAGTCACATATGAAATACAGTTGGAGGTTAAAGTGCTTCATTCGTGCATGTTGTTGATTACCGTGTGTGATAGCAATAGCGGATTGATTATCACAATGTATCTTGATTGGGAATTGGATAGGTTGAAATATCTCAGTAATTAAGTGGTGCATCCAGAGTGCTTCTTTAGTTGCATGTTTAAGAGCGATGAATTCCACTTCGGTCAAAGATAGCGCTACAATGGATTGCTTTTGACAACTCCAGGAGATTGATCCACCATCAATTTGGAAAAGGTACCCGGAAATTGAATGGCGGTGATCTTGGGATGCCCAATCGGCATCAGCATATCTAACGAGTCCCTCGCGGCTTTTACCTATAACTAATTTATAGTCTTTAGTTCCATTTAGATATCTGAATACTCTCTTAGCTGCTTCCCAATGTATTTTACTGGGGTTGTCGAGGAATTGTGAGAGTAATGATACAGCGAAGGATATGTCTGGATGCATTGCAATGGTCGCCCACATGAGCGTGCCGATCGCTTGTCGATATGGGATTTTTTTCATTTCTTCTTTTTTGTTATCTGTTTTCAGACATTGGTCTTTAGATAACTTGATATTTGGATCTATAGGAGTTGCATGTGTTTTGTCATTTGTAGACTGAACCAGCTAACGATTTTTTCGATGTAGGCCAGTTGAGAAAAGGCAATTGTTGTGACGAACGGTGGAAGGAATGGGGAGAAGGGAGTGAGGGATGAGAAAAGGACAAAAATATATTTGAGTACAGATCTGATTGTATAACAAGGAAGAATAGTGTAAAATAGTGTACAGAAGAAGTATTAGTGAGCATGCAGTGGAAAGTAGTATAGTATACGGACTTACTAGTAGTTACCGTATGAGAGACACAAACCGGTGGCAACTTAGATGCTAAGCGCCTGGAGGATCAGGAGATGTAGGGGCCGGAAGAGCCAAAATGTATGGAATATGGAAGGAGACAAAGGGAAAGCAGATAGGAGGAGCCAGAAGGAACATAGGGGATGAGACTCACATGGAAAGGAACAAGAATTGAAGGAACCAGGGCGCATATATGCAGTCACCGAGGACAGATGACTGAGAAACAGGAGAATGAGACATGAGACATGACTCGGAGAGGCGATAACTGTTGCAGACAAGAAGGGAACAAAGGTAGAAGTAGTTCTATTCAAATGGCACCACTGACAGGTGCCATATCTCTATGAAGATCCCATTGGGGCAGCCCACAGTGGGCCGACCCTGCATATGCTCCACAGAATCCATTAATTACGGATCATATTTTAGTTAGAGGATTTACTTGTATAAAGAGAAAGTAACTAGGACAAATAACACTAGTCTCTCATACCAAAAAACCCCCTACACTTATATTTGATATCTACTCGACGCACTCATGTGACGTCAAGCTGCATTGGGTCAAATCACCTCTCATCATCATTCAAGGCTGCGGACCCAGCGGGGATAATTATATAGGTGCTATACATCACACTCATGCCTCTATTAACCTATTTCACTGTTGTGGATCACCCACAATCAACCTACACAACTTTCAGTCAGATCGCTGCCAGCTCCTCAGACCAGCGCTTACATACAATCGACCCGCCGTGCCTCGTCTGCGTAAGAGCATATAATTACATAGAATATTAGCCACACATCCCGTAGCTACAATTCTTTGTACCATAGTAGCTAGTCCATCTACCAACCAATATTCCCCATCACTGTACTTAAGAGCAATTGTGGGTGATTTTCGGTTGCATTCAATTTTCATGTTGAGCAACCAATGTATTTCGCCGAGGTCTTTCATTTTGAAGATCTGAGCAAGATCATGTTTGATCTTATCTACAATAGCCATGTTTGTTGCCGTGACTGTGAGGTCATCTACAGCTGCGGCTATGACCGCATGGCCTTCATGTCCATGTCTATAGAATATGGGAGCATCAGAGGCCGATATTGTAAATCCGAGGCTTTGTAGCGCATTGGACAGACAATTCACATCTGGATTGTTTGAGTCCGTACATGGCTCTTTTTAATTTGAGTATGTGGTCTTTGGTTCCGCACTCATATCTGTGTGGTTGTTTCATGTAGATAGGTTCCTTGAGCGGTGTGTTTATGTAAGCATTGTCAACGTCCATTTGGTGAATAGGCCAGTCGTTTCTGGCTGCAATTGAGCATATTGTTTGCAAGGATGATAAACAAACAACAGGAGCATACATCTCATCATAGTCAACGCCAAAACTCTGCATGAATCCTTGAGCTATGATGCATGATTTAGCTTTATAGATCTTCCCTTGTGAGTCTCTTTTTTGAATGAATTTCCACCTACTGCCAACAATGTTAGCACCGGTTGGTGGTTTGACAAGATCCCATGTTTGCTTTTCAATTAAAGCATTGTATTCATCATTCATGGATCTCTTCCATATTGGGCTATCTAAAGCTTCATTGGCATTGATGGGTAAACTAAACTTTTCACCCGTGAATTCATTATTTGGCGATGGTGTCACGCTAATGGCTAACTCATGGCTGCCTGGATATATTTCTAGTGCTAGTGTACTATACTGTGCGCTGGTTTCATCACTAGATAGCAGTCTTGATATTGGGTTAGCGGTAGGCTGTTCTTGTAGGAGGTGTATTCATGCACTCCTTCTCAACAGCTTGCTCTCACTCGAGCCAGTAATGGCCTGTTGACCCGGTTGCAAATTTTCGAGACCGGTGTCCAGGGTGTATTTCATTTCGTCACTGCTCTTTTCTTCAAGCAGAATATGTGTGGCAGGTAGCATAGGCGCTGGTGCGACCAGATGTGATGGCTGAATACTTTTCACTCATGTAGGGGTGAACGTCGGTGTTTCCTTGGTAGGTACTATTGGTACAGCTTCTTTAGGGTTTTTGTCAAATACAACATCGCACTCTGTGTGATTTTCTTAGAGTCTGGCCAATATATTAAATGACCATTGCTGAGTGCTGAGTGACCAACCCATTTGGTGTTTTTGGCTCTCAGCGATAGCTTATCTCCTTGTTTAATTTTGACGTAAACATCTCTCCCCAAAATATATGAATCATGTAGATCTGGTTTTTTATTATGTATCATCTCATAAGGGGTTTTGTTAGGTAAAGCCCGAGTATAAGTCCTATTTTTGAGATAATTGGCATGTTGAATTGCATGCCCCCATAAGAATTTGGGGAGTTTTGATTTGATTAGCATGGCACATGTGCATTCCACTAAAGTGTGATTTAGCCTTTCAGCTACACCGTTGGATTCCGGTGTATCATGCACAGTTAATCTGTGGCGCGTGCCTTGCATGGCCAAATAGGTTTCAAACTCGTTACTCGTGTATTCACCCCCTCTATCAGACACCAGCATTTTGATATGGGTGTTCTGTTGGCGAAGGAGCATGGCTTCATAAACTTTATATTTATGCAGTGCCTGATCTTTTGAATTCATTAGATATAGCACCGATTCCCTTGAGTGATCGTTGGTAAATGAAATGTAATAGATCTTTTTATCGATTGTTGGGTGCCTAGCAGGTCCCCAAACATTGGTATAGATTTTATCACCGAACTGTGCAGATCTTTTGTTTGACTCTTGTGGAAGAGGTTTGCACATTATTTTTGATTTGACACATGTGTTGCAGGAGAACTTTTCACCAGCCATGGATGAGTTAGCTCCTAATACCATCCCATGATTAAGTAAATATCTCAAAGATTTTAGTGAGATATGTCCAAGTTTTCTATGTACGTCGATTGCAGATAGGCATAAATGAATTAAAGGTGCCCTTGAGTCGTTATTTAAGCAGTATAGGCCACGGATCTTGGGGGCTTGCATTAGAATTTTACCGATCGAATTTTTAATCACGCATCTTTGGTGTGCAAATTCGGTTCGGTAGCCCACATTATCACAGCGGCCGATTGAGATGAGTGTGAAGGCAATTGATGGTGCGTACAGTGTGTCGTTTAGTGTAATTTCAGCCCTTTTTCCGTTCGCAGCTGTGTGCAAGATCAATCTGCCGGATCCTAGAGCTTAGAAGATGCCCTTATCGGAAGCATATATCTTACATGGCTCGGGGAATGCACGGTAATTATTAAGAAAGTTCAGGTACAGTGTCATATGAGAGCCGGCACCAGTGTCCAATATAATGACTGATCCCAGTGCATCACTCATAAGGGCTGTTGAGTCAAAATTATTGAAGGTGGCAGAGTCTTCATCTTTTTCCTCAGATTCTGAGGTCACCTTGCCTTCAGCTGCATTAGCCTTAGCCTTCCCCTTTCTCTTTTTTGGTTTGAATTTAGCTTGTCTCTTCTGTCTAGGTCCCTGGCCTTCTTTTCCGCCCCCTTTTGCCTAACAGGTTTCAATAGAGTGACCTTTCTTCTTGCAATTAGAACAAATCTGAACTGGTTTTGTAGATACCAATTTAGCTGACATCCCCACAAAAACTTGTTCCTCTTGAGAAATTGATAGGGTTTTATGCCTATCATATTGTACCTTCAAGACCATGATAATATTAGCATGGTCTAAAGGTACACCCATTTCCTCAAGAGAAGTTGTGAGGGAATTCATAACGGCTTTATAAGAAGGTGGCAATGAGGCAAGAATGATATCAATGAATTCAGCTTCAGAGATTGTGGCTCCCATTTCATTGAGCCATGCATAGAGGTCTTGGGCTTTGTCCAGATGGTCCCTCAAATCGTCGCCCTCAGCACATTTGATGTTCCGGAGCTGGCACTGAAGTGGTACAACAACCATCTTGGGCTTCCTCATCATTTCAGTGACTAATACATCCCATGCCTCTTTCACGGTCTTCATCTTTTGGATCATCAGGGCCAGTGACTCTGACACAGAGACGATAAGTTGAGCCTTAACCTGACCTTCTCTTGACATATATCTCTCCAACCTCTCCTCAGCTTTGTCTAATAGCATCTCCTCATCATCTGTAAAAATATGACCTTGAGGGAATGTAGGAGGGTCTGGAGGCCTGAGGGCGGTGCCATCAATATGTCAAAGGAGGCTTTTGGATTCAAAATAGCTCAGAAGAGTTGCTGTAAGGGCAACCTAAGCAAGCGTTCTACCCTAGGGCGGCACACTGGCGAAGGGGGATCCAAAGATTTAGTATGGTACCTAATACATGGGGACTAGCCTACCTGGCAAAGGGGGATCTAAAGAGAAAACTCTAGGGAACCCTTTGCCCACTGACTACTGTATATAAGTACCATCTCCACGGCGCTCTGTTCTCTACTGGGCATCACCCTCCATACCAACCAGAAAGTTCTGCCAGGGCCTCAACACTGAGAACAAACAAGGAAAGGGGAGCCAAGGGTTATAGTCGACACTTCTGGAGGGTACTCGCCAACAGGGGTGATGGTTCGGTGCACGGTGCGTTTGGCACTGCCGTGAGTGGGTCAAACGGATCTCGGTCGGTGGGTGTGGAATATGGGTGGGTCGACGTTGGTCGGGATTCATGATCGGAGGTTCCCCTGACATCACCCCCCTTCTAGAATGCGCATCCCCGACGCATTGATCCCCACGAGCAGAACTGGCATGCGGGATCTGAAGGCGGATGCTTCCAAGGTGCGGATTTGGTGTGGGGCACCCAGGTGCAGGCAGTAGAAGTCGGCGATAAGGTCGGGGGCCTGGACATTGTCTTTGTTCTCCCATGAATTCTTTTCATAGCCATAGCCCTTCCATTTGATAAGGAATTGTAGTCGATTTGCTCTCATCCGGCTGTCGAGTACTTGTTTGACCTCGAAGTGTTCCTCTTCGTCAACAAGAATCGCCTGCGGTGGAAGGGGCTGTCGCCTACCCAGGATAGGGTCTGCTAGGGCTGGGGTGAGTTTGACAACGGGGAAGACTGGGTGAAGACAGCTCAAGGCCTTTGGGAGACGAAGTCGGTATGCATGAGACCCCACTCGTTCCTCCACGAGTCGCCTGTGTGCTAGTTTCTTGGATGGCCGATTAGTGTGAATATTGCTAGCATCAAGGTACACCTTGTCGCCCAGGATGAATGTCGGTGTTGGCTGGTGCCTACAGTTGTAATAAGTTGCCATATCGTCCTTTGCCTTTACTAGGGCCGCCTTTGCTTCAGAAAGTGCTCCTTCCATCTGCTCCTTGAACTCGTTTACAGACTCAAGGCACGATGGGGGTTGGTGCAGTTCAAATCCCATCCACAGGTGTCTGCCTGTGTCCAGCAAGAAGGGGGACTCATGGGTCGAGGCATGAACGTGGTTATTGTACTGGAACTCGGCTAGGGGTAGGAGGTCATCCCAGTTGTCCTGCCTCTTGTTGATGAAGAGGCGGAGGTACTGTTCCAGTTATTGGTTCACTCGTTCGGTCTGACCATCCGTCTGTGGGTAGTAAGCCGTAGAGGCTGCCAAGTGAATGCCTAGTAAGCGGTAGAGCTCCTGCATGAACTTGCGGACGAACTGCACCCCTCGGTCAGACACCACCACCTTCGGCAACTCGTGCAGCTTCCAAACGTGGTGTAGGAAGAGTCGTGCTGCTCCAGCCACCGTTACTGTCATATGGGTCAGTATGAAGTGTGCCCATTTTGATACCGAGTCTACCACGTTCATCACGGCATCGTATCCGTGTGCATTGGGGAGCTCCACTACAAAGTCTACACTTATGGTATCCCACCGTGCCTCGGGGATCGGGAGCGGGTGGAGTTCCCCGACCAGTCGTTATCTCTGGACCTTTGTCCATAGGCACAGGTCACATGTCTTGGTGTACTCACTGATGTATCGAGACATGTGAGGCCACCAGTAGTTTTAGGAGACGAGTTTGAGGGTCTTCCAGTGACCAGGATGTCCGGCCACCTTGGAGTCATGGTGATGGGCTACGATCCATTGCCAGAGGTCTCCCACGTCTGGAATGTACACCTTGCCTCGGAAGGTTAGCAACCCATCAGCCTCCACCCATTCGGCTGAAACCAACGACCTTCCTCCTGCTTCCCGCAGTTTCCTCACTGCCTCTGCCACTTCATCCTCTAGCGTACCTCCAGTTAGCGCCCTCTTCAGATCTCGGGCAATCCCCAGCTCTTCCCCTTCTAGCATCACTCCTTCTAGGGCCCGTATCATGAACAGCTCTGGTTGGAGCAAGACTAGGTCTCAATTGTTGCCTGCACCCGATCCATGGTCAGACCGACGCAAAAGCGCATCGGAGTTCCCTATCGCTACTCCCTGTCTGTGCCGCAGGTCGAAGTTGAAATGCGAGAGGTAGAGGGACCAGCGAGCTTGTCGCCGATTTAGCTTCTTCGAGGATTGGAAGTACTCTAGGTTCTTGTAGTTCCTCTCTACTGGGGAGAGGCTTTTCGAGTAAAAGGCAATCGGGTGCCACTTGCCATCCTCAAGCGACTGCTGCGAAAGGACCGCCCCCATGGCTACATCAGAGCTGTCCGCTTCCACTCGGTAAGGGCAGGTATCGTCGGCGAACCCAAGGATGGGTGCCATCGTGAACTTTGTCTTGAGCCCTTTGAAGGCTGTCCGTTCCTCGTCCCCCCACTTCCACTTTGTGTCCTTCTTCACAAGTTCAAATAACGGCCTGGCGTGGTGCGAGAACCTCTCGATGAACCTCCGATAGAAATTGGCGAAGCCCAGGAAGGCCTGCACCTCCTTTCAGTTTGACGGAGTCGGCCAACCCGTGACCCCTTCCACCTTGACTGGATCCATTTCTACCTTGCCCTGAGATATAATGAGGCCCAAGTACTCAATCCTGGTCAATTCAAACTTGCACTTCTCTGGCCGAAGGTAGAGTTTGTGGGCCCTTAGTCATTCAAGGACCTCCCAAACGACTCGTCGATGCTCTTCGAGAGTCTCAGTGAAGATGAGGATGTCATCCAGGTACACACACACGTATCCCTCCATTACAAGGTCTTGGAAGATGTGGTTCATCATGGTCTGGAACGTTGTGGGGCTATTAGTGAGGCCAAAGAACATGACAAGGGGCTCAAACAGTCCCCGGTTCATGCGGAACACTGCCTTCCACTCGTCTCCTTCCTTAATCCGCACATTATTGAACCCCCATCGCACATCCAACTTGGTGAAGTACTTGGCTCCTCAAAGTTGTGCAATGAGCTCCGAGATGATGGGAAGGGGGTACCGGTTCTTCACTGTCATCGCGTTGAGTACCCAATAGTCCTGGACCAGTTGGAGGGAGCCATCCTTCTTCTTGATAAAGAACACGGGGCTTCCCATGGGGGATTTCGAGGGGCGGATGTGTCCCGTACGCAGGTTCTCCCGTAAGAACTCATCCAGCTCTCGCTATTCACTCGGAGAGAGAGGGTACACTTTACAAGCTGAGAGTTTTGCTCCAGGCTCCAGTTCGATCGCATGGTCTCACGTCCTCTGCTCGGGGAGAGAATCGAAGGACTCCTTCTCGAAGAGGTCATTAAAGTCTTGGAGATAGGGTGGGATCATCCCTTTCTCTTTGGGGGGGGTGCTCCAGAGCACCCATTCAGCCAATTGCTGCACAGTTGTGGCAGCCACGATGGTAGCAATCGGAACGTCTGGGGGGGCCATGGTCGCGAAAAGGCGATCACCCGGTTCGAGGAAGGGCACACTGTCATCGATACTTTTGCAGTCTTCCGACTCGTCGGTCATCATGCCTGGCAAGGGCCCGGTTCGAAGAGTCCAAACTGCCATTTCCTCTCGACGTTCTTTCTCCAGCTTAACCTGGCAGGTGTGGCATTGGGCAGAACATCGGCTTAGTGTGACTTCTTGCATACACCGGTTGATTTCAGGGTTATGATTGCAGAGCCAGGGATAGCCAAGGATCATGTTGTGCTTCCCCAGATTGGTCATGGCAAACATGGCCCATTCTGAGTGGTCTTGGTAGCGTAAGATCACATTGACAACATGTCGGATTGCTCCTCCCTTGTTTGGGATACTGTCAATGTTGTACACTGGTGCAGGTCGAGTTAATGGGCACAAGTTCAATCTTTCGGCAACCGCGAACTTCCGGTCTATGAACAGTCCCCTAGCTCCGCTGTCTAGTAGGGCGGTTACTCCCTTAACCTCGGCGGTGTCGGTAGTCTGTATCTCTACCTTGAGGTTCAGCGAGTTTGATGAAGGGTTGGAAGCCACTATGTAATGTTTCGGGAGACTGCATTCCCAACATTTCAACCTAGGAAGGGGGAATGGTATTTTGTGGGGTCGGTTTGGGAGTGTCTGTATCGCTTATGGCTGAGGCATCATCGTCTGAATCCCAAGTTGTATTCTCCATATCAGAGTCTATAGACACAGCAGTAAAGCGATTAAACAAGGGCAGCGAGGGCACATCCTTACTCGCTGCCTTAGGCAAAATCCCCTGAATCCACATCTTCAACCTCCTTGGCTTTGTTGGTATCTCGAAGGTCCGCGGAGACCATCCAGTACTCTAGCATCTCTTCACGCTCTTCTGCCATCATGAAACGCACATCATATGCCTGAGGGCATTCTCAGGCGAAGTGGCCGGCCTTGCCACATCATCGGCATGTGAGTGGCAGAGGGTACCACCACCTGGTTGTGTCAACATCCATCGGGGCAGGCCCAAGGGGTGGCATCAGGGGAATAAAGGCTGACGATGTTCTAGGGGGAGCAGGCATTGCTTGCTTAGTTAGGGGTTTGACGGGCTTTCGGCCAGGCCGTGGCACGGAGGCGTGTAGTGATAGGAATCGAGGCCCCTGAAAGGCTTTGTTTGCTGCACGTGTGAGAGCTACCGCTTGCGCTGCAGTGTACCACGCTGAGATGTCATCATCCTTCGGTCTCCCATCTAGCATCAGCGTGATGTGACTTTGGATAGTGGGGTCGAGGCCTCGTCGGAACTTCATGACAATGGACCGCCCATCTGTGTTAAGTCCGCATGTCAGGCGCTTAGCTAGTACTTCCGAAAGGGCTATCTGGGTTAGCGTGGAGGTCTGTAATGGGGCTGAAGACTGAGAATGGAAATCGGACAGACTACGGATGGAGACGGAGGCGCAGGGAGCTTAGGGTCGGTCGCGGATTGGTTCAATCCGGCCACTGAAGTGTTCAATGTCGAAGGGACTTGGCTTCAACTTATGTGTTGCACCCTCCTCGATTGTCTGTCCCTAATTTCAGAAAGGAGACGGGAGTTTACCGGAAATGAATCGGAAACTAGGTGGTAGACTAAGTCGATATTCGTACTGGCGAACAGTCCAGTTGACTGGGAGATTATATACATGCAACTATCCTTGTACTATCTTTGCCAGTCATAAAACAAGGAGAAAGGGAGTACAAGGGGTCAATATAAAACAGAAAACAAGGGAGTGAGGTATGCAATGGTCCTGTGCGTCGGTTATCAAAGTATTGAGTCCTTGGTCGGAGATGGACTTGGGGATGGTGTCTCGGTCGTGACGGGAACGGGGACGGGAACACGGTTTCTCGGACGGGCTTGTCGGGAACGGGAACTACGGAGAACATATGAGAATCTCCCAATCAAGGAGAGCAACACAGAAAGAGACCAGGACAGTGCAGAAGAAATGCTGATGAAGGAAACAAAGAACCCATAGAGAGAGGCGATGAGATGGGCGGTGACGAGATGGACGTGGACGACGAACCTGCGGCTCTGAAGGATTTCGAACGCTGGCCCTGGATGGACTCTACGAACATCGAGTACGGACAAGGGATGCGACACCGCGCCGTGTTGGTCACTGAAATGGTGGCACTCTCGAACGGTTGCGCCGACCTAGAATGTACCGAATCAGTGATGGTCACACTCGAGGATGACGTACCCTCAAGCTACCGCGAGGCCATGACGTCCCGCGACACTGACAAATGGAAGCAAGCTTGCATGACGGATGTAAGATAGAGTGCGCCTGTTAATCACAGTATACACAGCATACGAGGTCATTGATTTAATGTCCTGAGGAAAATTGTCAAATTTGTTCGAAATATTGAGTTTGTCTGTCGAATTGGCATCTTTCGGGTTCATGTTAAGATATTTTAATGTTTCATTTAATAGCCTCAATGACGCGCGTTGAACCCAGAGAGCTCATATCTTAGTCACATATCTTACACTGAGTATGCGTTTGAACTTTTGAGGATGTTGGAAGAAAGAATTTGTGTCGTCAGGGTTATTTTTTTAGCGTTTGAGACTTCGACTTGGAAAGCGTGTGGAGCGCATGGCGTGTAGTGAACGGAGATAAGCCGGCAGGAAGAGCCCAATCTCGGAGACCGCTGATAAAAAGCCGGAGAGAGTCACAGGAACAAAACAGAAGAATTATCTATTGTTAATTGAATTCTTTGCAATGTCACCGGGTGTCAGGGCCGGAACGCTTTTCCCAGCGAACAAGCGAAAAGAGAGGTGGAATTGTGTTTTGGACTGTATACCGGTAACTATGCCTGGATAGAAGAATTCACGGATGATGATGTAGCTGCTGCGTGTATCATCGACACGTGATCGTTGCTGGACCTGCTGGTGGCTGGTGCTGGTACAGCTTATTCTGTTCTTGCTGTGGATACCCATTCAGCATGCCTACCACAACCTCCTCCTCGTCTCTCAAATTGGCCCTCATATCCACATTATATGAATCCACATCCGAGAAGCATGTAACAATGAGTATGTGGTACGTGGTTGAAAAGTGGGCGAGTTGTTTGAAACCTTTGGCGTGTAGAGTAAGTGATTGCAATGAGGGCCTGCTTGCTCACACCATTTATTGCCGTACATATATGTACCAACAAGGGTATGCCAGGACTTTAAGAATACACTCCGGGTGGGGCCCTCCGTTGTGAGCGCAGCGCGGAGCAAAGGATGACGTCTGCGCAGTATTTCGTGTGGATGCACACACGGACTGCTTCCACGAGCCAGCGGGATGGGTCCCAGGGATCTTGGGCGCAGCTTCCATGGGTGAAATGACCAAATCGGGAATTGATAGCGGAATGGCATGAAATTTGGTAGAGGAGGAGGAGGATAGCCTGGATGAGATCTACAGCACTATTAGGGCCTTGTTTTAGAACCGTGAAGTGCCCATCCCGAATCGGGTGCGGGTTGGGAGTGATAACGGTCTATATCATGGAGATCATACCCGGTACCGAAGTCGCA
>QLPI01015303.1:0-12635 GCA_003314275.1 Chroogomphus rutilus | reverse complement strand
ACACGCACACGTCGTATGTGTTCGCGTACGACACGCACGCGTCGTATGTGTTCGCGTACGTTACGCACGCGTCTTATGCGTTCGCGTACGACACGCACGCGCCGCATGCGGCCGACGTTGGGTATGTGGTAGCGTCGCGCAGTGGGCAGGCCGACGTTGGGTATGTGTATGTGGTAGCATCCGGTCCACTTGGCCGACGTTGGGTATGTGGTAGTGTCCGTCCGTCGAAGGTTGGTAGCGTCGCGCAGTGGGCAGGCCGATGGAGTATGTGTGTTTGACACCAAGCTGATGTAAGCGAGGTTGGCGCTGAACCTCAATTACATCAGCCACAACCCGTGCAGTGGGCAGGCCAACGGAGGGTATGTGTGTGTTTGACACCAAGCTGATGTAAGCGAGGTTGGCGCTGAACCTCGATTACATCAGCCACAACCCGCGCTACCGCGGGGTTCCAATACCCGTGCCAATTTTTATCACTGGAAATTTGGTCCCAAAATTTGGCCACCCCCTAAAGTTATCGGTAAAAATCCAAAAAAATGCTAAATCAACTCCTTTTCAGAGTGTGAATCTGATTCTGTAAAAATTCAAATATTTACATGAGCCATTCTCTCGGAATCAAAAAAGCGGACTTTGAGTGTCCGCGACTGTACATCCACGTACAAGTGTCCATGCCACATGCAAGTCACTTTGTACACTGGTCTTGGATCAGCACATGCACCATCCACATTCCTCATCCCAATCCCTCATCCACTTTGCCTCATTTACCATCCATTAATCCTACCCTTTCTGCTCCTTACTCCTCGACCCATCTTACCTTGGGACATCTGACCATTGTTTTATCCTTGGTCATAACCCATTGTTTTATAGCCGGGCACTCCTTATTGTCCTATCCTTGGCCACATTCCTATTATTCTATTTTTTATTATTCTATCCCCATTTACATTCCTCCATTCTATTTTTGCTCATTGTGGACAATACCCCCACATGCTCTGCATACCTTATTGTCCCACATTCCTTATTCCACATGTCGCTTCTTGACCTATATAAATAGGACATGTATGTACATACTTCCTCATTCTGGGTATCGACTAGGCTTAGGCCCCTTACCTTCCCTTTCCTCTGTAAAAGTTGTCTACTTAGGCCAGCACCTTTGGCACTCTCCTGAGTATCCCTTCTGTTCCAAATTGGTGGCATGCATGGAGAGTAGGGCACAATGCACGAGTACATTGAAGTCAAGCTACTACTTTGGCCTGCAGGACTTGGCCGCTCTCTGCCCGCATCTTTGGCATTACCGATGCCTGACAGGTTCAGACTTTGTGTCACACTTCTGGTAATCTTTTGTGAAGGTGTTTTGGAACCTAGACAAGACCTTGGTGTTAAAGATATAACACTTCAGTCAAGCACTGTGTGAAGTGAAGCGAGACAAAGAAGAGTTTCAAACCCTGCTGCAGCGCAACTCCGGAAATAATTTAATATTTATACCTTGGTCACAATCTGTGTAATAACTCTAGCAAGCTAATATGATGAGAAGGTGATGCGTTTGTCAGCAGCAATGAATGAGACTATCAAAGTCTGTAGGTTCAGCCAATGAAAGGGAATGCGCTTAGAGGAAAGAGGAAGTAAGTGGACTGAATGGATTACCCAGTCAATGCACTCTAAAATGAGGGTGAGGCCGAGACAGAAATTACAGTGAAGTAATCTCAAGAGACAAAGGGTCTTTAATCAGGACAATCAACTGATTAGAAACCCCCAGGGGTAGAGATGCAATTGAACTGGACAATCAACAGAACAATCTCACTCTGTAGAATCAGTTTACTAAGCAGGACAATCAACTACTTAGGCTGAATCCAAGATACTAATACCGGACAATCAACGGTACTAATATATTGTCAGGCTATGGGTACTGATGACTTTGGTACTGCCGAGGGTTGTTGGGCGGACAATGGCCAAGTCCTGTGGGCCAAGAGTAGTGGCGTTGGCTTCAATGTACTCGTGCATTGCGCCCTACTTGCCATGCATGCCACCGATTTGTAACAGACAGGTACTCGGGAGGATGCTAGTGATGCCGGCCCGAGTCAAGGACTTTAACAGAGGGGAAGAAGGTAGAAGGGCCTAAGCCTAGTCGATACCCAGAATGAGGAAATATATACATGCATGTCCTACTTATATAGGTTTAAGAGGCGACATGTGGAATAAGGAATGTGAGACAATAAGGTATGCAGAGCATGTGGTTATTGTCCACAATGAGTAAAATTAGAATGAAGGAATGCAAACGAGCATAGAACAATAAAGGATAGGATAATAGAAATGTGGCCAAAAATAGGACAATAGAGAGTGGCCGAGTATAAAACAATGGAGTCGTGACCGAGGATAATACAAGGACAGGAAGTCCCGAGGTGAGATGGACCGAAGGGTGAGGACAAGGAGTGTAGATGGTGGATGTACCGAGCCGAGACCGGTGTACCAACTGTTATGCATGTGGCGTGGACACTTCATTGTGGATATAGGATGGTTGCTCGGTTGGCATTGCCGAGTGGACGGGTCTCGGTACGTGTACTTGACATATATGAGAAATAATAATAATACCGGGCAATCAATGGTACTAATATTATGTAAACCTAGTAGCAGGACAATCAACTGCTGACTAAGAATTACTGAGTCACAATGTCAAGCTGATAAAGGTGATGAAGATGATGATATGAATTGATTGCTTCAAAGGGGGCATGTTATGGCCCACGCCGCCAATAAACCCACACTAAACCCCACAACCACCTGCACCATTTCCGAGACCTTTCCGATCGCTCAAAACCTGAATAACCGATTTCCGGATTTCCAATGTATCATTCCGAGGTTCCCTGTTCCCGAACCTCCAAAGATTCCGAAGTCAAGGTTCCGCTCCTTTGATAGATGACGCACAGGATCATCGTGTACCTCACTCCTTTGTTCTTCATTTTATATTGCCCCTTGTACTCTCTTCCCCCCTTGTCTTTACTCGGTAAAAGATAGTACAAGACTAGATACATGTATATAAGTCACCAGTCGACTGGACTATTCGCCAGTATGAATATTGACTTAATTCTGCATTGTAGTTTCCGATTAGGTTCTGGTAAACTTTCTAACTCTCCGAAATTAGGGACAGACGATCGAGGAGGGCGCAACATATAAGTTGAAGCCAAGTCCCTGCAACCTCGAACCACTCATACCACCCTATACCGTGAACAGTCCTAAGATCCCCAGCGCTTCCCGACTTTCCGTCCCCATTCCGATTCCGATCCCAAGTCCGCGACCCTTAGACCCTCTGTCCCCGGAGTATGAACCCCCCCTTTGGAAACCATTTGGAACCCTCCGGAAACCCTTCCGGAAGCCTCTAGCTAACCACCGACACGTGGATTTAACAGGGCAGGAAGGCCTCCTTTTATACTAATTTACAGGCTGATTAGTAAGCTAAGCATGTAATTATACACCTTCCTAATAGGGAAAGTCTTCCAGAAACTAGTGGTCTGTGTACAGAAGGTCATGGAAGGTGCTGGAACCTTGTAGAAATTCCTGGATCTAATTTGAGCTACTTTCCTTATTTAGTAATTAAAAAGAGCATTGTTGACCAGTTTTGAGCATGTGATTAAGGGCAGAGACAGTGTTGAGTCACTCTGGTGTCTCACTATAATATTTGTATGAGACAGGGCTGTCTCAGGCTAATATTTGGTGTGTTTCTATAGAGAAACTGGCAACTTGGCTCTGGGCTTGAATCTGGTTACAGCCCGATTATCTGGAGAGCGGAGCTTGAATTTCAGGCCAAACCTTTGGTGGTGATTAATAGAAGTTGTATTAGGGATAATGGAAGTATTAGGTAGTATTATAAGGCACCAGGAAGGTTGGAAAGGCCTTGAGGAGGAAGATTTGAAAGAAAATAAGGCCCATTAGCAAGCAAATGCTAATAATATTGAGCTAAGGTGGTTGTATAATAGAGAACTTGTGTTTTTGTACTTTTAGTCTTTTTATGCTGTTTTTGTGCTTAGCTATCAACTGCTAAAGAGATCCCCAACATATTAAGAGATCCCCAACAGAAGGCCCTAGACATGAAACTTCACTATACGTCTGGCTACCATCCTGAGGGTGACAGACAGACCAAATGTACTAATCAAATGTTAGAACAGTACCTCCATGTCTACTGTAACTACCAGCAGGACAACTGGGCCTCTCTCCTTCCTTTAGCAGAATTTGCCTACAACAATACTTCCAGTGCCACTATTGTTGGGGAATGGGGAATTTTCCAATATTTTTGAAGGGTCATCAAGTCAGGATCAGTTTCATGGATTCCAAACCTCTCTCACTCAGAAAATAATCCAACAAATCAGTCTTAAAATTGACTACCAAAAAAATATAATAAAATTTGCCTAGCCATTTAAGAGTGAATTACTCAAAGTAATTAACTCTTAAACTATCAAGCTCTTCAAGCCCAAGGAAATACTTCAAAAAAACTTATATTTTTCACTTATTTCTATCTGGACCCACAAGGACCCACATCCGGGTGCCAAACACTTATATATAGAAAATGGCGCCAAACTGCTAGCTCAAGCTCTCAAGATTAAATTGTACAACAAAATCCTGGGCTTAAGTAATAGCTATTACACATTAGGTCAGCCCAGAAGCTCGGCTCAATTACTATTAATATTTTGTGACTTGACCAGTCACAAGACTACTAGCTATGGGAATATTCTTTACTTATTATTAGTGACTACAAGGGTGAAACTGTGACTTCCAGGGGATTCCAGGACCTTCCATCCCTTTCCATAACATCCATTAATCCAGAAGGTCTTGCCTTATTAGGGAGTTACATAATCAGTTCAGAATTAGTATATATAGAGGCTAGTTCTGTAGTGTAAAAGTAGCTTAACTATCAATTTTACTTTCACCTATAATCCACCAGATTATCTTGTGCAGTAGGTATGTTGGTCCGAAGACCAGTGCTAAATCAACAAGTCCAAAGACTTGTTGACAGAGGTTTATTCCAAAGAGTAAATCTCAAACCCTTCTACCAAAGTGGAAGGTTTCTTGGACAAAAACATAAAGGTACACAAAAACATAGTAAAAGAACTAAATCAGATTTATAGAACATCTGTGGAAATAATCCTAGGCAAGGGTAGAATAACAGTTCACGCACATAAACTATTATTCTTACATGTAATTGACAAGGTACCTGCCAAGGCCCCCTCTAAATAATTCTTTTTGGACATTAACCCAGACAAGCATTCACTTGCTGTCATCTCATCAGAGAACTTGATTAGGCTTTCTTCACACCAAAGTTTTATCATGGTTCTCAGGGTACCTCTTTTACGGTTCCAAAACAACTATGGGAGTTTTACCATTCTTTGCCAACAAAGGCTATCTACTCCAAATGAGGCCTTGTGTCCTCTCAAGCCCAAGACTTTGTAATCAACCTGGACAAACCTCACCAAAAGATTTGCCCAGCTATTATTGATGCCCAGCAAGCCTACCAAATCTTGGCTGATACCACACAACTTCTTGCACCCAAGTTTGAGATTGGCAGCCTTGCATTCATCAAGGTACAGTTTCTTAAAACCACATGCCCTACCAAGAAGCTCACTGAGAAGTTTTTGGATCCTTTTGAAATCATAGCTCATCCTGGTACTCACTTAGTTACCCTGAAACTTCCAGATTATATGAAAGTAGTATACCCTATCTTCCACATTTTGATGCTTGAACCAACCTTGTACAACACCATCCCAAACTACACTCAGCCACCTCTGCCTCCTGTCATAATTGATGGAGAACCAGAGTTCAAAGTCTCCATGTTATGGCTCATGCCTCCAGTAAACCATTTTAATTCCCGCTAAACCATCTGCACCCTTTCCAGGACTTTTTGGACCATAAAATCTGGAACAACTGCCTTCTGCAACTCTGGTACAACAATCCAAAGTTCTGTAATCCCAACCCCCCTATGATTCTGTGACCAAGGTTCTGCTCCCTCGATAAGTAACACACAGGGTCACTGCGTACCTCACTCCCTTATTCTCTCTTTTCTATAGACCCCTTGTATTCCCTTCCCTCCCTTATTTTTAGTCGGCAAGTAGATAATACAAGGAGTAGCTACATGTATATAACCCCCCAGTTGACTGGACTATTTGCCAGTATGAATATCAACTTAATCTGCATCCAAATTCTGATTCAGTTCTGGTAAACTTCCCAACCTTCTGAAATTAGGGACAGACAATCAAGGAGGGTGCAACACATAAGTTGAAGCCAAGCCCCTCTGACTTTGAACACTTGAATGACTAGTGATATCAACCTAATACTGCAACTAACCCTAAGTCCCCAGAGTTCCTGTTGCTTCTGTCCTTCCACCCCATCTGTGAGTCTGTGACCCTGACCTCCTATGTTCTTGGAACCTTGACCCCCTTCATGGACCCCCTTGGAAACCTCCAGAAATCCTTCTGGAAGTATCTCAATAAGCACCTGACACATGGATTTAACACTCCAAAATCTTAGACTCCAAAATTGACAATAGACGCAATGCTTGTAGGCTACTGTACCTGGTTCAATGGGCAGGCTACAAAGGAACCAATGAGGAAACCTTGTAGATCCTCACAACCAAACTTGATCACACTTTCAAACTTGTTCAAGATTTCCACAAGTCTTATCCGTCCAAGCCAGGACCACTAGCTATCCTTTAAAAATCTTTTAATTCCACCTTACTCGCTTACAGATATGGTCTTAGGTGTCAGAACACCCCCTGCATACCAAATAATCACTACCTCCATACACTAATTCCTCTAACCTCCTTATACACTCCCAATCTCGATATTGACCTCTCTCATCTTGCCCAGAAGCTGTCCCACAATCTCAGACAAACCCTGCACTGAGGCTGTGAGGGAGGAAATTGGGGAGACAATAGAAGCTATCACAGTAGTTGGGGGAGGACAGGACACTGAGACTGTTATCCAAGCTTGGGAATCAGGAAGGGAGGAGAAGGAGGCCGGTGATAGCCCTAGTCACCCAGGATTAGGTAGTCCTGAGGTTTCCTGTAGTGAATCCACCTTGGCTTTCTTCTACGGCTGATCTCTAACCTCGCTCCAACTTTTGCTTAACCAACCTTCACTCTCCTCACCCGGATCTGTATTAATAACCTCTTGTCTCACCTTACCCTTCTTTCAACCCCTTTTTCTCACCAAAGTCCCTCAAGAGCCTTGACCTCCCATGCCATGCTACAACCAATACCTCACAAGGAACACCAAACACAAGGCCTGAGGTCTGAGATTCCCCCTTCTATTTTACAAAGACATGTACTTGTTGGGTGCAAACTTGCATTCACCCCTGAGAGAGCAATCTCAATATATTGTATTATCATATCGATTCCGGTATCATTCTGTGCGCCTTTGAATTCTGAATTTTTCTCAATTTTACTTGTATTTTTACCCTCATTATTGAGGGAGTTATTCGTGTTCTACTATGTACGCTACTTATGGGCGCTTGTCCACGCACGACGCGACTAGCGTGGCCAGCTCCCTGGATTTGGAACCGGCAGCCTGGCTCAAACCTTCGATAGGGTCAAGGGCTGGCTGCAAGGTATATGCGGGTGAGACACGACCCGCGCAAGCCTCCCTCCTCAGTTATTGACTACACTGAGGAGGTGAGTTGTATAATATTATGTACAAAGCCTCAGGGCTAATTTCTCTTTTATTTCTTTTGTAAGATAAATTAAATAGGTATATTTTCCGAATATATACTGAGTTATTGACTACACTGAGGAGATAAATTAAATAGCTGCCTAAAGAATTCTTCAATCCTACTGTACTTGCTCATAATCTCATCAGTACTGTCATTTTTCTTACAGCATGAACATTACTCTTTGGACCACCTTGTCAGAGTCGACTCGACCTCCCAGGTTTCATCTGGCAACGTCTTCTGATAGAGGACCAGATTCAGCATTCCTTTATCCATGTAATAAATGTATTGGATCCTGATGTAACAACCACTCCCCAGTGAGCTTTCAACCTATGGAGTATGCTTCTTGCAATGACTGTGCATCTGGTCAATTGCCATTGTGATCACTGTAGAGTTGCTCTAGGTAATTAATACCTAACAGCCTGCATGCACCAGTCCTTTTCTGTGGTGGGATATAGTGCAGTCGTTCAGCACAGTAGGAATATAATCTGTGACATGGCAATTTACAAATGAAAATAGAACATGAGTAATTAGGATGTGATGTGACAGGGATGTGACCATGGTAATGTCATGTATGACTAATACTTGGACTTGGACTTGGATTTGTATACAATAGTCTAGATGTTTCTAGACTAGGCTTGACTTAGACTTAGAGACTGGACTTGGGGCTTTAACTTGTGAACTTGTTATTCCAGAGGTAAGTCAGAGGCCTTCATATACAAAAACCAAGCAATGATGTGAAACGATGTGAGAGGTTGGCTATGTCATTTGAATGACAAAGCACAAGAACAAAGTATACAAAAGAGGAAACTATAGAGAAACTCTGGAGAAATGGTATAGTATTGAGGCTGCACAAATAGGTGCTGGAGGTTATGATAGGGGGAGACTGATTAAAAAGGTAAGGATGATGAGTAACAATGAGAAAAGACTAACAGAATAGGAAACAGGTTTGAGTCAAGCCAAGAAAAGGGGAAATATATAAAAGAAACAATAAGGAAGTCCACCAATAAACATCTAACGACCTTGTCCACTACTCCTGAGGGGCCTTAGGATGAGTCAGGGGACTGAGTCATCTCGGAGTATTTCCAGGTCACAGGCAACATATCTTCCACAATTTCTCCAGTATCCAATCCAAGGAAAGGGGTCTGGGAGTATGAGGACTAATGGGTATATGGTCATAGACTCTCATCTTGTGGTTAAGAGTGAGTCGAATGGAGTGGGTGGGGTAATCAGAATAGGATGGTGCTATAAACTCTGCCTCATATTCCACTCTACTCCTATCACAATATGTTGGTCTAGACATCATTCCAAGAAATATGTATAGTTCTTGGCTTTCTAGGAAATAGGCTGCAATTCCTATTGCATATGACTGAGTGTAGATTAGATGGGATCTTCTTCTAAGTGAGAAATATGCTGAAGGAGGTATGTGAAGATAATGAGGTGTTAATGGTTCTGCCTGGATGTGTGTGTCCTGGGTGTTGTAGCATTTCATGGGGATGAGCTCTGAAGATGACATGATGATAAATTGGGAGTCTGAAGATTGGAGTGCTGAATAGAATGGCTGGCTGTATGATGTGGTAACAGTGAAGGTGATATGGGTTGAGTGCCATAGGAGTTAAATTTGTAACATGGTTGAGATTGACAGCTTTACTGTCATTGTGGGATTGACCGTGATGAAGACCATACTCGTAAGGATTTCATCATTGGTGAAGTAACCATCACGATTCTTTCCTGCTTTGAACATAACTCTAGTATTGTCATTGCTGATAATTCTTCATAAGCATGTTGTTTTCTTTGCAATATTGCTGGCAACTGACTCACCTATTTTTGGCTTGCAACCAGCCATAGTCTGGTGACACAAAATCTGCAACCATTTGTGATGGCCCTTTACCTTTTGCATATGGTTTTTCACTCTCGCTTGAGTGAACCCAACGTAGAACACGACGATCATGTATGACATGGTGACACCAGCGCACTGCATCGTGCATGTGGTCAGGAGCGTGGCCATGGTGAGAGGAAGGACATTGGCATGTGGTGGGTGCACAACGGCCCAGCACAGGCCGAGCTCTTTCCTCCGCAATGCACAATGCAGAGACACTAGCATAGCATACATCCTGAGTGTAGGGCAGTCAGGATGTGAGGTGCACTGGTGTGCACCAGGTGGGTTGAGTGGTGGGGGGAAGAAGAGAGACGTGAGAGAGACACGAGCAGGAGAGCACAGCAAGGTGGCTCCTGCCACAGCCCAGCCAGACCAGCCCCAGCAGAGCCTAGCTGAACTCCCCAGCAGAGCCCAGTCGAACTCCCCAGCAGAGCCCAGCCAAACTCCCCAGCAGAGCCCAGCCAAACTCCCCAGCAGAGCCCAGCCAAACTCCCCAGCAGAGCCCAGTCAAACTCCCCAGCAGAGCCCAGTCAAACTCCCCAGCAGAGTGTTAAGATAACTAGACTATACGACGATATAACTCAGTGTTTGCACGATGTCAAACCACTGTGATTTACCTATACGACGATATAACTGTAGCGTACAGGTAAGCTAAATAATATAATGTGGGAGCCGGATAGTATCTTACCTCAGTGTTTGTGCGATGTCAAACCACTGAGGGAGACTGTACATAGACTGTAAGTACTTATAGTTTTTGGAGACAATAAACTATATGAAAAAGGAATATAAAAAATGTCTTGCACCTGCACAAGACCTAAAACGGCCAATAATGGCCTTGCTTACTAATCGGGGATTTCGGGCGTGGCGGTTTGCTTTTCCAACACTCCCCCTCAAACCGTTGATAGCCCAAGTTCGACGGCAAAGTGCTTTACTTTCGTGGACGGCAAAGCTTTAGTCAACGTGTCGGCTACCATATCGTCAGTGGGACAGTACACAAGGCGAATTGCGCCTTGTTCGACAATCCAGCGTATGAAGTGGAATCGTACGTCGATGTGCTTCGTACGAGCATGGTACTGATGGTCCTTCGCTAGCGCTATGGCGGATTGGTTGTCCGAAAACAAGGTCGTAGGCGCAAGTTCGACATCGAAAGCTTGCTTTATGAGGGAGCGAAGCCAGAGTGCTTCTTTTGCTGCGTGAGTCGCTGCAACATATTCGCTTTTAGTTGTAGACAATGAAATAATATTTTGTCTTTTTGCACTCCAGGATACCGCGCCTCCATGTATAATGAACGCATAGCCAGAGATTGCGTGTCGGTCGTGGGCCATGCTGCCATCAGCATCGGCGTACCCTGTCAAGGCTCCATCCCCATGGCCGTACGTCAACCAAAGGTGAGCTGTCCCTTTTAAATATTGAAATATTCTTTTGACAGCGTTCCAATGAGTAGGTCCATACTTGGTTGAAAATCGTGACACAGATTGGACGGCGAACGCAATGTCAGGCCTCGTTCCGAGCGCAGCATACATCAGCGAACCGACGGCTTCCTTATATGGCATATCATGCATCATGGCCCACTCGGTCGTTGTCTTAGGGGTCGCGGCCATGGATAGGAGCAGCCCATGCTGCATGGGTGTGGACGCGGGCTTCAGCTCATCAAAGTTGAACCGGCGAAGGATCGAGGCGATATACGATTGTTGGGAGAGGTGGATGGTACGTCGCTCGCGGTTTCATTTTATTTCAATGCCTAACAACCAGTGCAGCTCGCCTAGGTTAGTGATTTCAACATGTTCTGCTATGCCCTTTTTGAAACCAACAATCAGGTCGGCTGATGACGCGGCAATGGTGCAATCATCAACATGAACCAATACTATGGTCAACTCGGGATTGTTCTTGCGAAAGAACATGGCCTGGTCAACATCACATCGAGTGAAGTTTAGGTGAGTCATTATTTCGACGAGTTTTTGATACCATCGCCTTCCTGACTGTTTGAGCCCATACAGCGTCTTCTTTAGGTGGCAGACTTTTCCTGAGGAGTTTGGAGTGTGATAGCCAGGTGGCTGTGCCATGTAAATGGTTTCGTCTTTGGTGAGTTCACCATTCAAGTACGCGCCTTTAATGTCTATCTGATGCAATTCCATATCATTTGCAGCAGCTAGGGATAGCACAGTTCGGATTGAAGCTAACTTGGCTACGGGAGCAAAGGTGTCGAAGTAATTAACACCTGGGACTTGGGAGAAGCCTTGGGCAACAAGGCGAGCCTTGTATTGGACGATATTTCCGGCTGCATCCTTTTTTGCGTGGAAGACCCATTTAGAGCCAACAATATTGGCATCTTTGGGTGGGTTGGTAAGTTCCCAAGTTCCTGATTGTTTGAGTAAGGCTAATTCTTCGTGAATTGCATTTTCCCACAGCTCCCAGTCAGGACGTCGTTTGGCCTCAGCTAAAGAGCGAGGCTCGATTGCTTCGATTTCGCTGGTTTCAGCTACAAGTGCGTATTCATCATTGTTTACTGCTAACATCATCCAGTCAGCTAATCCTTCTCCTTCAAGGATTTCGGGAGAGTTTGCAGGAAGGGTGGGTAATTGTACTCCTGGAGTAATGGCAGGGTCAGATGAACGGTGAGTGGAGGTGCCGTGGCCTTCTAGAATGTCCCGAATGCGCTGACTGGGTTTGCGTATTCGTTTAGCAGATGTCTCGCTCTCGGATGGGTTTGTTTCAGGGATTGGAGGTGCAGTGGTCACAGTTGGTTTAGACACTGGTAAGTCAGTTTTTGTTTCGACTAGCTGCCAATCCTCCCCCTCGATACGAGAAGCTGATGGATTGAAGTAGATATTACGCTCCACGGTAACCGTTTGCTTATCAGGCCAGTAAATTCTAGAACCCTTACTGCGTTCATCGATGCCTAACCAGCACCCCTCAGTTACACGTCCACCTAGCTTGTCTCCATTCTCGGTATGGACCCAGACCTTCTCTCCCCATTCGCGCACATCCCGTAAATCTGGTTTCTTATCAAGCACGGCTTCATAAGGCGTTTTATTTTCGACAGCCCTGGTGAGTGTCCTGTTCATCAACCAGACTA
>QLPI01015293.1:0-16214 GCA_003314275.1 Chroogomphus rutilus | reverse complement strand
GACCGGCCTGCAGGACTTGGCCGGTTCCGACAGTACCCTCGGTAGTACCGGGTCCTGACAGTTTGTTAGGAATCTACATTGAGCAAACCCATATATTCAATTTTTATTACTATTACAAATCTACACAGCATTGAGTTGAGCCAAGCTCCCCCCACATACACATCACACACATATGAGTCGAGGCGCAAACATGTGTATACATACAGTCCCACCACATCAAACCAAGAAATCACCACTCCAGCCATCTAACAGCTACATCAAGTTGAGACTGCATCTAGACTGTCGTACATAGACTGGACACTGTATTTGGTTCTTTTTTCCACACACCCCCAAAACTCCATCACCCCTCTCCTGTAACTAATCATTTCTCATGATTCAATCATGATAAACCATTTTCCCATTCTCCATCGCCATTTGAGTGGTTTTGGAAGGGATCTCATACTCCAGGGGTCTGGAAATTAGAGGTCACGGTTTGCGGACAGAAAGTGTGGAAGGATGGAAAGCACCGGGGGTTTAGGACTGTTCTCGGTATCAGGTAGTTCGACTAGTCATTCGAGTGGTTCGAGGTTGCAGGTACTGGCTTCAACTTATGTGTTGCACCCTCCTCGATTGTCTGTCCCTAATTTTGGAAAGTCGGGAAGTTACCGGAACTGAATCGGAACTATGACACAGAACTAAATTGATATTCATACTGGCAAATAGTCCAGTCGACTAGTGCTTTATATACATGTGTCTATCCTTGTACTATCTTGTGCCGAGTAAGGACAAGGGGAGAAGGAAAATACAAGGGGGCTAATGGAGGGGTGAAAACAAGGGGACGAGATACGCAATGATCTTAAGTTTGTTTGCATACAGAACTTTGATTTTCGGAGTCATGGAAAGGAGTCGGGATTGGAAGTCATGGGTTTCTGATTGGAACCGTGGGAAGGTTGTTTGGGGAATGGTCTGAGTCGCGGTTCATAACAGTATCCCCCCATCAGGACCGAGCCCTCGAGGTCCCATGCCTGTTGGAGCGGTGATTAAGGCGGACATGATCATGGGAGTAGTGTGGGCGCCTTGCAGCTCATCTAGGTGCCAGTTTCCGTTGCCTATAAAAGGGGGTCCTCAGGGCTTGCAGGTTTTTCCCCCAATGGATGACGCGAATTTGCAACAGATGGGAGGTTCTGGGGCTTCCTCCCTATTTCCCCTGAATGAGGTCAGGGGGTCACCGGTGGTTTCTTGGGCAGACCTGGAAAGGGCCATGCAACGTCTGAGGGACATTGAGGACAAACTGGTGATCCTTCAGGCTCGTGCTGTTGGAGATGGTTTTCCCTCCGGTGAGCAGGTTCTTCAGACAACCCCCTCTCTTGGTAACCTCTCCTTCTTTCTTGTAGGACCCAGTCAAGTCCCCATCCCACAACCTCCCAGGAGCATCTCCTGTGGTCGCTCAGAGCGGGAGCCCTTCCTTAACAGCCTTGAGGCTCGGATCTCGGCCCAGCAAACTCAGCACCTGGGACTCATAGCCATGTCCGCTGGAGTACCTGGCGGACTGTTGCCGGAGCCGGGGGATCCGGGTGCTTTCAATTGGAATTCCGCGTTTGTTGCTCTTCTGGACCGGGTCCGGGAGGAGACGGTCCAGTCCCAGAGTGCTTTGGAGGCAGCCAGGGGTTGCCTGGATGTCCTGGCATTGACGACGGAAAATCGTCTGGAGGAGATGGTGCAGATCATGCATCTTTCGTTCCTTATGTCGTCGGTAGTTGAAGGTCGGGCAGAGTCTGAGTCGGGCGTGCCGCCGGCAGGATTCATGGTTTCTAATGATAGTGAAGTGTCTGAGGATCCTGTCTTCTAATAGGCATCTAGCTTGAATGATTAAATGGTTTTATTGTTCGATAAATTATGGTGTCCGGCTGGTAGAGTTTTCATGGGCCCGGTTTGAGTGGGTATGCATGGTGAAAGTTAGAGAGTACCTCCATTGCATGTGCTAACTCTGTTGCGGGAAGCCAAGAGGTTTCTTCTTCCATTCCTTTGTAACCGGCCCACCTAACTAGGTATCTGAGTTGGCAGCTGTGGCGTTGGTTGATTTTTGAATCCAGGATTTCTGCTATTTCATACTCTGGATCCCCATCGATTTCGATTGGTGGTTGAGGGGGTACTGTCAGGGGACAACCCTCTCCGAAGCCTGATCCAAGTCCGAAGTACCATTTCAAACTCCGACCGGCTCCGAGGTTTAATACAGGTCCGAAGTCCTACTTCAAACTCCGATCAACTCCGAGGCTAAGACACCCAGAAACCACCGAGTGGAGACAGGAATGATCTTGAAACATGATGACTAGAACCCGGAGTAAATGCCCGAGCCTCGGACTTAGTACCAGGAAGTTGGCTCTACAAACTCCAATGTATTGATTTGTAACTAGTACACAGACCACTCACATAAAGCGTATAAAAGGGGCTCACCAAGCAGCGGGATCCTTAGACTTTCCTCTTTGGATTCCCCCTGCTTAGGTGAGGACTCCACATGTATTTAGGTAGCAGTAAATAATTAAAACCTTTGGATTCCCCCTGCTTAGCTTGCCTCCGAGATACCTCTGAGAGGCTGCAAGAGGGTTGCCCTTACAGGTACTGTGTGACCAGGAAAGGTATTGGGGGTTGATGGCTCCAGCATAGATATGTGGAAGACAGGGTGAATCGAGTGCATGTTTTTTAGGAGATGGAGGGTGTAAGACACCGGTCCCACCTGAGCTATGACTTCGTAAGGGCCTAGGTATTTCTCGGATAGTTTCCGGGATGGTCTTGTGGTCCGGATATTGTCTGATTTGAGGAAGACTCGATCCCTGATCCTGATTTCCAGCGCTTGGGCACGGCGTCGATCTGCAGAGGCGGTGTATTGTTGCTGGGCAGCAGCTATGTTTTCGCGGAGTTCCTGGTATAGCTCATGCAGATTTACCGTGAAGTCGTGTGCCCTGGAGGAGGCTAGGTCTTGTTTGGGGTGGAAGGTGATGTCCGGGTGATAACCCTTATTGGTGAAGAAGGGAGAGATCCTGGTTGTGGCATTGGGAGCATTGTTGTAGGCGAACTCTGCGAGTGGGAGGAGGTCTGCCCAGTTGTCCTGCTGGTAACTGCAGTAGACCCAGAGGTACTGCTCCAGGGTCTGGTTCATCTGTTCCGTCTGGCCATCGCCTTCTGGGTGGTAACCGGAGGTGAAGTGCAGTTTCATGTCCAGGGCCTTCCCCAGGGACCTGAAGAAGGAGGATACGAACTCCATTCCATGGTCCAAAGTGACGTGTGATGGGACCCTGTGTTTGGAGAACACGTGGAGTACGAATAACTTGGCTAGGATGGGAGCCGTGATGGTGTTGTGGGTGGGGATGAAGATGGACTGTTTGGTGAGCCGGTCCACAATGACGAGGATGGAGTCAAAACCGGCCGACGGGGGTAGTTTTTCGATGAAGTCCATCGAGATGGAGTTCCATGGTTGTGTGGGGACTGGCAGCTGCTTCAAGAGGCCATACGGTCGATGTCTTTGTGATTTGGCATGCATGCACTATAGGGATTATGGCAACTTTGTACAGTAGTTCAGAGAAGTTATTGGACAATCTAATTTATTATCTCCTCAGTGTAGTCAACCACTGAGAATATATTCAAAGAATATACCTAATTTATTATCTTACAGAGTGAAAAGAAATAAAGTCAGTCGGAATACTTTGTAAACTACAGTATTTTACTCACCTCCTCAGTGTAGTCAACCACTGAGGAGGAAAGCATACACAGGTGATGTTTCACCCGCATGTATCCTACAGCCAGCTCCTGACCCTATCGAAGGTTTGAGCCAGGCTGCCGGTCCCTATCCAGGGAGCTGGCCATGCGCATCGTGCGGTACATGTGTAAGTGTGTGTGAGTACATAGAAAATAAAGAATAACTCCCTCAATATTGAGGGTAAAAATACAAAATAATAATCGAAATTTTGAGAATGAAAAAGCGCACTGAATGGCACTGAAATCGATATATAAATACAATATATTGAGATTGGTCTCTCAGGGGTGAGATGCAAGTTTGCACCCTACATGCACGTTGTGCAGGATTTGATGTAGGATTTGACAGTTTTCCGGAGCTCGGGCCAGATGTACTCCCATCTAATGAGGTCTAGTGTTCGATTTTGTCTGAAGTGTCCAGAGATGGGGTGGTTGTGTTTGTTCTGTAGGACTCGTAGGCAAAGGTCTCTGCTATCGGGCACATAGATGCGTTGGTTAAGGAGGAGGAGGCCATCTGGTGAGGCTGACCATTTTCCGTCGGGGTTGTCGAACTTTCCCGATGTTTCCTTGTCGCTTCAGATTGCTGTACGGATGTCATTATGAAGCCGTTCTGTGTCCATCATTGTGACTGCTTGGAGCGTGGGGAAGTATAGTGATGTGGCCCACAGGGATGAGACTAGTTGTTCTGTGGTAAATATGGGTCAAAGGTTGTGGGGATTGACTGTGGCGTAGCTGTTTCCCCCTTCCTTTGGGTAGACATCCCATCGTCTAGTCAGTGCATCTGGTTTGGCTTCGAGGTGTCTGGGGCAGAAGTGGATGGTCATGTTGAACTGTGAGAGGTATTCCAACCAACGGACCTGCCGGCAAGTGAGGAGCTTGGTTGTTGAGAAGTATTCCAGGTTTTTATGGTCTGTGACTATGTCAACGGGGTCAGGGGGCCCTTCTAGGTAGTGTTGCCAGGTTTTGAAGGCTTCATAGATCGCGAGCAGCTCCTTATTGTGTACGTTGTAGTTCAGTTCTGGAGGTGTGAATGTCCGAGAGTGGAAGGCGATTGGATGTATGTTGTTGTCTATGGGAGAAATTGTCGATAAGATGGCTGCGATGGCGTAGTCGGAGGCGTCTGTCTCGACGATGAGGCAGGAGCCGGGAATCCACTGGCTCAGCACAGGAGCCATTGTAAAAGCTTTTTTGAGGGTTTCAAAAGATGTCCTGCAGTTATCAGTGAAGTTCCATGGCATGTCTTTCCATGTCAAACGGGTTAGCGGGATCGTGATGTTGGAGTAGTTGAAAATGAAGCGTCTGTAGAAGTTTGCAAATCCAAGGAAGGACTGGACATCCTTGACCTTGTGCGGTTCGGGCCAGTCCTGAATTACTTTAATTTTGTCATTAGCCATGGTGAGGCTGTTTGGGGACAGAATATATCCTAAGTATTCTACGGTGTCAGCGTGAAACTGGCATTTGTCTGCGCGGGCATAGAGATGATTTTTTCGAAGTCACTTCAGAACTTCGTGTACATGTTTCCTATATTCTTCGAGGTTGTCGGAGTATATCAGGATGTTGTCCAGGTAGACCAGTACCGATATGTCAAGTAGGTCAGAAAAGATGTCATTCATGAGGTGTTGGAAGGCAGCCAGGGAGTTGCTTAGTCCGAAGGGCATAACACACCATTCGAAGGATCCGTACCAGGTGCGGATTGCGGTCTTCCATTTGTCGCCTTCTCGAATGCGGACGAGGTGGTAGGCATGTTGTAGATCTATTTTTGTGAAGATCCTGGCCTTGCGGGGTCTGTCGAGTAGGTCGGAAATGCGGGGCAATGGGTACCGGTCCTTTTTTGTGATTTTGTTAAGTCCTCTGAAGTTGACACATAGTCGGAGGGAACCGTTTTTTTTTCGGGCAAATAGGACAGGTGCTCTGCCTGGCAATCGGGATGGGCAAATGAAACCCATGGATACGTGTTTGTCTATAAATTCTCGCAGTGATTTTAGTTTTCTTTCAGACAGGGAGTAGATTGGGCTGAAAGGAGGAGAGGTTCTCTCGTCAAGCTCTATTCTTAGGTCATAGGGATGGTGTGGGGCCAAGGTGTTGGCTCGTTTTTTGCTGAAGACATCCCTGAATTCATGGTATTTACCTGGGACATTGATTAGATCTATGGGACCATCTTTATTCCTATCCAGATCGGAAAGGAGAAGCTGGAAGGTCTGGGTGCCCTCCATCTTTGAGATGCAGGCAAATGCTGCCGCATTGACCAGTGCAACTTTAGGTGCGATGAGCATTTTCTTCGGAGGGTCGGATGAGTGTCGTGTGGGAGCTGTGGGTTTAGCTGGTTTCACGGGGTCAGATGGTGGCGGAGTTCTGAACGATATACTACCCAATGCCCAGTCAATCGATGGATTGAAGCGGGTGAGCCAGTTGTGTCCTAGTACTACCGAGCAACTTGAGTCTAATGGAGTTACAAAGAAGGTTACGGAGTGTTGTTCCCCTTGGGGAAACCGGATCGGGAGTTCGATGGTTTTACGTATCGAAGAATTGGAGGAACCGTCGAAGAGTCTCAGCAGAATTGGTGTTATGTTGTGGTGCTGGAGGTTGTGTCTCAATACCAGTTCTGAATCAAGAAAGCAGTGTGTTGATCCTGAGTCAACGAGGGTTTTCAGGCTGTGGCCTGGCAGGGAGTTGGAGGTCAGTTGAATAGTTAGCGAATTGGGGCTTGAGAGGGTGGACGCATTGAGCCTAAGCTCCATTGGTGCGTTGATGGTCCTAATGTCTCCCGTGGTCGGAGCTGGGGTCTTCTTGACTTTCCTTGTAGTTGTAGCAGTACATTCCATGGCAGCTGTGGAGGAGGGTTTAGGGCATTCCTTTGCTACGTGACCCGCCTTGCCACAAAAAAGGCAGAGGTCCTGTTTGAGATGGCACTGTCATTCCTGTGAGGTGAGTTTCCTGTCACTACTGAGTTTGGGTGAGTGTTGGCCGTCCGATGTCCGAGTTGTTTCCCTGGTGTCTTCTGATTTCCATTCCCAGTATCGGGCATTGATGGACCGCAATAGGAGGCGAAGTTGTGGTAGGGAAGGAGGTTTCCCTACTCTGGATATCTCATCTTTGATTCTTACGGGGAGTCCCTTGTAAAACTGGTGGCAGAGAGCAGAGTCGTCCCAGCAGGTGCGGGTGGTGAGACGATTGAATTTGACCATGTAGTTTGTGATGCGCTGGTCATCGTGCATGCGGAGCTTCTCGAGGTCAATTTTGGCCTCTCCTTCCAGGTCGTGGGGGCCAAGATTGGTTTTCAGCTTGGAGACGAATTTGTTATGGTCATGGAGCCAGGAGGGTTCATCATGATTGGTGAGAGCTGGCTCGAACCAGTCCAGGGTGGTTCCGGTCAGGTATTGATAAGATTATGAGCAGTAGGCTGGAGAGTTTCTAAGGCAGACTAATAAATCTAATTAATTTTCTCCTCAGTGTAGTCAACCACTGTAAGTATATTCAAGAAATATACCTAATTAATTTTCTTACAGAGTAAAAAGAAAGAAAATCAGCACTAATACTACACGAATTATACTATATAACTCACCTCCTCAGTGTAGTCAACCACTGAGGAGAGAAGCATATGCGAGTGAAGTCTCACTCATATATATATTAGACCCGGCTCCTGACCCTATCGAAGGTTTGAGCCAGGTTACCGGTCCCTATCCAGGGAGCTGGCCATGCACGTCGTGTTGTGCGTGGGTAAGCGCCCGTAACTAGCGTACATATAGAAATACACTATCTCCCTCAATTTTGAGGGTAAAAATATAAAAAATGAGAGAAAAAATCAGAATGTAAAAGCGCACAGAATGATACAAAAATCGATATAATAATACAATATATTGAGATTGGTCTCTCAGGGGTGAGATGCATGTTTGCACCCTACAGGTATGACAATGCATAGGTCACCTTGGAGCTATCGGAGTTAAAGTCATCAGGGCAATCTCGGAAGATCAGGTTGCACTGTATTAGAAAGGCTTGTAGTTTCCTTGGGTCGGACCCATCGAAGGGGTCTGGGTTCCAGATTTGCATAGGAGGGGTCGCTTTCCTAGAGGTGGAGAGGCTGTTTGCCAACAATGTGATTGCTCTGACGAGGTTTGTCGTGTTACTTGGGTGATCTGGGGGGATCCAAGGTGTGGGGGTTTTGGAGCCGATGGGTGGTGGGTTCCAAGAAACAGGCACGGGATGGAGGAAGGGTCTGGTGAGGCTTTGTAGGAATCGGGCCCAAGTCTTGTCTCTCATGATGATCAGGAGTGTGAGTACAAATATACTGTTAAGACCACATATCAGGCGCTTAACTAAATGCCTCTAGAATTATTTCCGGTGATTCCGAGTGGTTTCCGAAGGGATCTCATACTCCAGGGGTCTGGAAATTAGAGGTCGCGGTTTGCAGATGGAAAGTGCAGAAGGATGGAAAGCACCGGGGGTTTAGGACTGTTCTCAGTATCAGGTAGTTTGACTAGTCATTCGAGTAGTTTGAGGTTGCAGGGACTGGCTTCAACTTATGTGTTGCGCCCTCCTCGATCATCTGTCCCTAATTTAGGAAAGTCGGGAAGTTACCGGAACTGAATCAGAACTATGATGCAGAACTAAATTGATATTCGTACTGGCGAATAGTCCAGTCGACTAGTGCTTTATATACATGTGTCTATCCTTGTACTATCTTGTGCCGAGTAAGGACAAGGGGAGAAGGAAAATACAAGGGGGCTAATGGAGGGGCGAAAACAAGGGGACGAGGTATGCGATGATCTTAAGTTTGTTTGTGTGCAGAACTTTGATTTTCGGAGTCACGGAGAGGAGTCAGGATTGGAAGTCATGGGTTTCTGATCGGAACCATGGAAAGGTTGTTTGGGGAATGGTCTGAGTCACGGTTCATAACAGGTTTGCCGATGATACTCGCCCTTACTGAGTAGAAGTGGATAGCTCTGATGTTGCCATGGGGGTGGTCCTTTTGCAGCAGTCACATGAGAATGGCAAGTGGCACCCAATCGCCTTTTATTCAAAAAGCCTCTCCCCAGTAGAAAGGAACTATGAGATCTACGACAATGAGATGCTTGCAATCATCCAGGCCTTGGAAGAGTGGAGACACTTCTTAGAAGGTGCTGAGCACCGTGTCAAAATATGGACCAACCATAAGAATCTAGAGTACTTCCAATCTTCGAAAAAGTTGAACCGGTGACAAGCCTGTTGGTCCCTCTACCTCTCATGTTTCAACTTCGATCTGCGGCACCGACCGGGAGTAACGATGGGGAAGTCTGACGTGCTCTCACATCGGTCAGATCATGGATCGGGAACAGGCGACAATAGCAACCTAGTCTTGCTTTGGCCTGAGCTGTTTGCAATATGGGCACTCGAGGGAGTAACACTGGAGGGAGAGGAGCAGGGGATCACCCAAGAGCTGAAGAGAGCACTAGGTGAAGGGACGCTAGAGGACGAGGTGATGCAGGTGGTGAGGAAGCTGTGAGAAGCAGGAGGGAGATCATTGGTTTTGGCTGAATGGGCAGCGGCCAATGGACTGTTGACCTTCCGAGGCAAGGTGTATGTCCCGGACATGGGAGGCCTCCAGCAACGGATTGTAGCCCACCACCATGACTCTAAGATAGCCAGACATCCTGGTCATTGGAAGACCCTTGAGCTCGTCTCCCAAAACTATTGGTGGCCCCACATGTCTCTGTACATCAGTGAGTATACCAAGATGTGTGACCTGTGCCTACAGACAAAAGCCCAAAGACAGCAGCCTGCTGGGGAACTCCACCTGCTCCCGATCCCTGAGGCATGGTGGGATACCATAAGTGTAGAGTTCATAGTAGAACTCCCCAATGCACATGGGTACGATGCCATGATGAACGTGGTGGACTCGGTGTCCAAGCAGGCACACTTCATACCAACTCACACAACAGTAATGGCAGCTGGAGCAGCGCGACTCTTCCTACACCATGTATGGAAGCTACATGGGTTGCCGAGGGTGGTGGTGTCCAATTGAGGGGTCCAATTCGTCTGTGAGTTCACCTGGGAACTCTACCGCTTACTAGGCATTTGCCTGGCAGCCTCCACAGCCTACCACCCACAGACGGATGGTCAAACCAAACAGGTGAACCAAGAACTGGAACAGTACCTCCGCTTCTTCGTCAATGAGAGGCAAGACAATTGGGACAATCTTCTGCCCCTGGCCAAGTTCCAGTACAACAATCACATTCACGCTTCGACCTGCAAGTCCCCCTTCTTGTTAGATACGGGCCAACACCCATGCATGGGGTTCAAGCTGCACCAACCTCTATCCCACCTCGAATCTGTGAACAAGTTCAAGGGGCAGATGGAAGGAGCACTTTGGAAGCAAAGGCGGCCCTGGTAAAGGCAAAATATGATATGGCAACCTATTACAACCACAAATGCCAGCCAACACCTACATTCATGCCAGGTGACAAGGTATACCTTGATGCAAGCGATATTTGCACCAATCGGCCATCCAAGAAGTTAGCACACAGGCGACTCGGCCCCTACCTTATTGAGGAATGAGTGGGGTCTCATGCATACTGACTTCAACCCCCGAGAGCCTTGAGCCATCTTCACCCAGTCTTCCTGGTCATCAAACTCACCCCGGCTCTGACTGACCCCATCCCAGGTAGATGACAGCCCCTTCTACCACAACTGATCCTCGTCGATGAAGAGGAACACTTTGAGGTCAAACAAGCGCTCAAATATCAGATGAGAGCAAACCGGCTGCAATTCCTCATCAAATGGAAGGGTTATGGCTACAAAGAGAATTCTTGGGAGAACAAAAATGATGTCCAGGCCCCTGACCTTGTTGCTGACTTCTACCGTCTGCACCCAGGTGCCCCGCATCAAATCCACACCATGGAAGCGTCCAGCTTCAGATCTCGCACACCAGTGATCAATGTGTCGGGGACACCGCATTCTAGAGGGGGGTGATGTCAGGGGAACCCCTGATAATGAATCCTGACCGACACCACCCTACCTGTACTTCATACCCGCCAACCGAGACCCGTTCGGCCCACTCATGGCAGTTCCAAACAAAATACTTACCAAATGACTGTCACCACTGGCGGTCACCCTTCAGAAGTGTCAACCGTAACTATCGGCCCTCCTCTCGTCGGTTGCTCCTGGTATTGGGACCCTGGCAGAACTTCCCAGTCAGTATGGAGAATGATGCCCTGTATGGCACAGAGCACCATAGCAATGGTGCTTATATACAGTTAGGGAACGGCATGGGTCACCCACGGGTCAAATGTGGGTGACCCACACCCGACCCATGGGAAACCCGAACCCGTCAACCCATGGGTTTTTTCCCATGGGTTGACGGGTGTCGGGTGTGCGCCGCACCTGCATGCGTGCGGCGCGTACGGTGCATACGGCATGTATGGTGCATACGGCGCGTACGACGCGTTCGTCGCGTACGATGCATTCATCGCATTCGTGGTATTGCGTGCGCGTACGGCGCTCTCGTCGCGTTCGGGGCGTCATGTTCGTGTCGGCGCGTGCGCGTACGCATAAGTTGCGTTTGTGTCGGAGTTGACGCCCCGGGTTGGGCCCGGGTCACAGGTGCTCGCGGCTTGACCCGCACCCACACCCAAGGACACCCGACCCGGTGACCCATGCGGGTTGGCCTGACCTGTGCATTTCCCTATATACAGTAGTTAGTAGGCGAAGGGTTCCCTAGAGTTTTCTCTTTGGATCCCCCTTTTCCAGGTAGGCTAGTCACTATATATTAGGTACTATACTAAATCTTTGGATCCCCCTTTGCCAGTGTGCCGCCCAAGGGTAGAACGCCTGCTTAGGTTGCCCTTACAATTTCCCTTTCACTGAGGTATGTATGTATTGTTATATTTATTATGAGACTGTGTAAGCTAAATTCTATCTATAGCTACTTGTCTCTAGGTATGATAATAGGAGTACTCAGTGAATTTCCCTTTCACTGACCTACTTGCCTCTAGACTACTGTGCCTATTACAACAACCTGGACAAGACCTTGGTGTTAAAGATATAATATTCAGTCAAGCACTGTGTGTAGTGAAGCGAGATGAAGAAGAGTTTCAAATCCTGCTGCAGCACAACTCCAGAAATAATTTAATATTTATACCTTGGTCACAATCTGTATAATAACTCTAGCAAGCTAATACAACAGGAAAGTAATGCATTTTTTAGCAGCAATGAATGAGACTATCGAAGTCTGTAGGTTCAGGACACTTAGGGGTCCAGAGATATTCCAATGAAAGGGAATGGGCTTAGAGGAAAGAGGAAGTAAGTGGACTGAACGGATTACCCAGTCAATGCACTCTAAAATGAGGGTGAGGCCAAAACAGAAATTACAGGGAAGTAATCTCAAGAGACAAAAGAGTCTTTAATCAGGAACTGATTAGAAACCCCCAGGGATAGAATTCAATTGAACTGGACAATCAACAGAACAATCTCACTCTGTATAATCAGTTTACTAAGCAGGACAATCAACTACTTAGGCTGAATCCAAAATACTAATACTGGACAATCAATGGTATTAATATTATGTAAACCTAGTAGCGGGACATCAACTGCTGACTAAGAATTACTGAGTCACAATGTCAAGCTGACAAAGGTGAGGAAGATGGATGATATGAATTGATTGCTTCAAAGGGGGAAGGAAGGCCTCCTTTTATACTAATTTACAGGCTGATTAGTAAGTGAAGCATCTAAGAAGGTGCTGGAACCTTGTAGAAGTTCCTGGATCTATTTTGAGCTACTTTCCTTATTTAGTAATTAAAACGGGCATTGTAGACTGGTTTTGAGCATGTGATTAAGGGCAGAGGCAGTGCTGAGATACTCTGGTGTCTCACCAAAATATTTGTATGAGACAGGGTTATCTCAGGCTAATATTTGGTGTGTTTCTATGGAGAAACTGGCAACTTGGCTCTGGGCTTGAATCTGGTTGCACCCTGATTATCTGGAGAGCGGAGCTTGAATTTTAGGCCAAACCTTTGGTGGTGATTAATTGAAGTTGAATTAGGGATAATGGGAGTATTAGGGAGCATTATAAGGTACCAGGAAGGTTGGAAAGGCCTCAAAGAGGAAGATTTGAAAGAAACTGGACTTATTAGCAAGCAAATGCTAATACTATTGAGATAAGGTAGTTGTACAATAGAGAGCTTGATGTTTTTGTAGTTTTAGTCTTTTTATGATATTTTTGTGCTTATCTATCAACCACTTAAGAGATCCCCAACAACACCCATGCTTTTAATGGTTGCCCATTGTATCTGGAACCTGTGTGACATGTTCCCTGTGACATGCCACTCTTCGTTGCTGACCGAAGTTTTGCCCAAACAAACTGTAACAGCCTCATATGGTTGTCATCTATGTTGCCTGTGCATATCTACACTACCAAAGCTGACTGAAAGCTCGCAGAGTCGCTCACCACACATAACTAGGGAATGGCATGGGTTATCCATGGGTCAAATGTAGGTGACCCATACCCAATCTATGGGAAACCTGAACCCATCAACCCATGGGTTTTTTTGTTGGGGTATGATTTTATTCCCCTGCATTTGTGTTTTGCACTTGCATCTTTGTTTCTCTTTTGCGCTTTTCACTTTTGCATTTGTGTTCTCTGGTGCTTAAAATAAGCACCCATAATGATGCACCTTTGCACACCTTTGGGTCTTGTCTTTAGCATCCATATTGACAAGCCCCAAAGGCCATTGTTGCTCTCTGTGTGTGACAGTTAAGAGTCTCTAGACCTTCCCTGTTGTTTTGGAACCATAAGCTGGTAACCCAAGAGCTGTGACAAAACTTTGGTATGAAGAAAGCCTAGTCAAATTCTCTGACAAGACGACAGCAAGCTAATGCCTGTCCGGGTTGATATCCAAAAAGAATTGTTTAAAGGGGGCCTTGGCAGGTGACTTGTCAATCACATGTAGGAATAATAGTTTATGTATGTGAACTATTATTCTACCCTTGCCTAGGATTATTTCCACAGATGTTCTATAAAATCTAGTTTAGTTCTTTTATAATGTTTTTGCATACCTTTTATATTTTAGCCAAGAAACTTTCCACTTCAGTAGAAGGGCTTGAGATGTACTCTCTGAGTAACCTCTGTCAATAGTCTTAGTGGTTGGCAACCTACTTAAGAGAGTGCTGGCAGCACTGGATAATCTGGTGGATTATAGGTGAAGATAAGATTGCTTACTTTTACACTACAGAACTAGCCTCTATATATACTAATTCTAAGCTGATTATGTAACTCCTGAATAAGGCAAGACCTTCTAGAAATTAGTGAGAAGCTTATGGAAAGGGATGGAAGGTCCTGGAATCCCCTGGAAGTCACTGTGTCACCCTTGTAGTCACTAATGACATAAGAAAAGAAATATTCCCACAGCTTGTAGTTTTGTGACTGGTCAGGTCACAAAATATTATTAGTATATGAGCCATGCTTCTGGGCTGACCTTTATATAATGGTTATTATGTAAGCCCAGGAATTTGTTGTACAAGTTGATTTGAGAACTTGACCCAGGAATTTGGAGCCATTTTCCATGTATTAAGTAATAGACACCCAGTTATGGTTCCTTGTAGGTCCAAATAGAAACAGACAAAAAATATATGTTTTTGAGGATTTTCCTTGGACTTGAGGGTTTGATATTTAAGAGTTAATTACCTTTTAAATAGCCTGCCAAAATTATTATATTTTTTTGGTAGTCAATTCAAGACTAGTTTGATGAGTTATTTTCTGAGTGAGAGAGGTTTGGAATCCTTTATGCTGATCCTGATCTGATGGCCCTTCATATCTACTAGAGAATTCCCCATTCCCCAACACCTGTCAACATTTTTCCCATGGGTCGACAGGTGTCAGGTATGTGTGGTGCATGCACATAGAGCACATATGGCATGTTCGAGTCATACATGTATGTGTGCAGTGCATTCATGTCATATGCATACATGTGACACCATGGGTTGGGCCAGGTTGCAGGTGCTCTCAGCTTGACCTGCACCCACACCCAAGGACACCTGACCCAGTGACCTGTGTGGGTTGGCCCAACCCATGTCATTCCCTACACATAACCCATCCCTTGGCTGGCCAGTTTTCATTGCTGACTGCAGATACAGTTGAATGTTCAATAACCTCATGGTATCACTAACTAGCTTGCTTGTAACACTCTTTTTGGTTGCACCCCCATGCTTATTCTCCATCACCACCAACTCTGGGAACTGTAAGGGCAACCCTCTTATAGCCCCGAAGTATATCTCAGAGGCGAGCTAAGCAGGGGGAATCCAAAGAGGAAAGTCTAAGGATCCCGCTGCTGGTGAGCCCCTTTTATACCCTTTATATGGGTGGTCTGTGCACTAGCTTACAAATCAATACATCGGAGTTTGTAGAGCCAATCTCTTGGTACTAAGTCCGAGGCTCGGGTATCTGTTCCGAGCTCTAGTCATCATGTATTAAGACCTTTCTGTCTCCACTCGGTGGTTTCTGGTCCTCTTAGCCTCGGAGTTGGTCGGAGTTCGAAGTGGGACTTTGGACCTGTATCAGGCCTCGGAACTGATCGGAGTTTGTAATGAAACCTCGGAGTTTGACTGGAGTTTAAAGAGGGTCGTCCCCTGACAGGAACACTCTAAGAGGTGGCATAAGCTGCACTCATTGCATAGCTTGGTCCGTACTTGTGGATGTGTACAGCTGCTTGCCTGCCCTGTGTCAAGTACATGTACCAAGTATCAGTTCACTCAGTAGTGCTGACCAAACGATCAGTCTAATTCTACGCACAAGTGACCAAGTCATCTACAAGTCACTTAGTACATTGGTCTTGGCTTGGCACATTCATCATCCACATCTCCCATTCCTATTCATCATCCACTCTTCCCTCATCCATTATTCATTATTCTCCACCCCATTTATTCTTTATTTCTTGGCCTGTTTTACCTCGAGACATTTTCTATTTGTTTTATCCTCAACCATGACCCTATTGTTTTATATTTGGTCACTTTCTATTGTTTTATTTGCGGCCACATCTCTATTATCTTATTTGGCCACATTTTCTTTGTTCTATTCTCGTTTACATTTCTTTGTTCTATTCCTGAACATTGTGGACAATACCTCCATATACTCTTTATACCTTATTGTTTTCTCTATGTCTTATGCCACCCTGATTCCACATCTCACTTCTTAACCTATATAAGTAGTATCTATTCTGAATATCGACTTGGCTTATGCCTTCTTGTCTTCCCTCCTCCCATCTAAAGTCCTCTACTTGGGCCAAAACTCTTGGCACTCTTCTGGGTATCTCTTCTGTCTGAAATCAGTGGCACACATGGAAAGTAGGGCACAATGCATGAGTACATTGAAGCCAAGCCACCCCAATTAGTCTACAGGACTTGGCCTTTTTCCCACCAGCATCATGAAGTTGGTACTATTTCAATAGTACTCGGCCCAAGCATTGTCAGCATTCTTGGTGCCTGACTGTCAGGACCCGGTACTACCGAGGGTACTGTCG
>QLPI01015289.1:0-10418 GCA_003314275.1 Chroogomphus rutilus | reverse complement strand
CGCACGGCAAGTAGGGTGCAACGCACGAGTACATTGAAGCCAACGCCACTACTCTTGGCCTGTAGGACTTGGCCATAGTCCGCCCGACCTTTCGACAACACCTATCGGCAGTACCGAAGTCCGTCAGTATCCGGCGCTTGACAAACAGACCACAATCACTGAATGGAAAAGAAGGATAAAAAAGTGCAAAAGGAAATTTGTCTTAGGATATCCAATAAGTATCTGGTATATATTTATCAGGATACTACTGCTACAAAACTATGGAGCAGACTGTGTGAGATCTTTGAATCTAAGGTGGCGATTGGCATCATTAATATCCACCAGGAATTTTTCTGAACAATGGCCGTGGATGGCACTAACATGGATGAATATATCTGGAAGATCCGTAGGCTATATCAGCAATTAAATGCCAGGGGACAATTAAATAGTGATGAAGACTTCAGTAATACATTTGTTTTGGAACCCGAGAAGCTGTGACAAAACTTTGGTGTGAACCAAGGCAAGTCAAGTTCTCCGACAAGATGCAGGAGGATAACAAAATACACTTGCACTGGCTATTTTTACGGAGAACCCAATTAAGAGATTATACTCTGGAGATTCACATCATCCATTATCACAAGAGTATTGCAATCAAGATTTAATGAGATCTCACATAGCTGTGCAAAATGTCTTTATTGATTCTGATCTGGGTCGTTTGTCCAAAGAGAATATTTAAGGGGGGTTTTGTCAGGTATCCTGTTTGTTACATATAGAATTAATAGTTTAAGAGTGTTAAACTATTAGTTCTAGACTGGTTTAGGTTTATTTCCACTTTTCTATTTTTTATCTGACTTTAGTTTTTAAAGAGATAGCCTGCCACTTTGGTAGCAAGGTTAAGGTTTACTCTTTGGAACAAACCTTATTCAACAGGTCTTTGGACCAGTTACCTAAGCAGACTTCGGTCCACTTATGAGAGTGCTACTGGCACTTGTTTAATCCTGTGGATTACTATGGGTGAAAATGATTGTTATTTTACGCTACATAACTAGCTTCTTTTATACTAATTCTAAGCTAATTATGTAATCTCCTGATAAGGCAATTCCTTCATGAAGCTTGTGGAGGTGTTCAGAAGGTATTGGAATGCCTTGGAAGCTTGTGGAGTCATTGTGTCACCATTGTCACTACTTTACAATAAAGAAATATAATATTCCCACGACTGGTACTCCCATGACTGGTCATGTCATGAAATATTGATATCATGTAAGTCATGCTTCTGGACTGACTGTTTATGTAATTAGTATTATATAAGTCCAGGAATTTGTTGTACATTGTGGACTGAGAACTTGAGCCAGGAGTTTAGAGCCACTTTTGTAGATTTAGGTAATTGGCTCCATAGTTGTTATACATTGTGGGTCCACACATTGATAGGCAAAAATATAGATGTTTTGATGATTATCTGTAGGCTCAATCTCCTTGATAATTAAGAGTTAATTACTGGAGATCTCCCTGATAATTAAGAGTTAATTACTGGAGGTAATTCACTCTTAATTGGCCAGCCAAAAACATTATAATATTTTTTGTTGCCAAGATATGGCTGATTTAAGTGGAAATTTTCTTGAGGAGAGGTTTGGATTCTGCAGGCTGATTTGGTGTAGAGTTGCTCTAGGTAATTAATACCTAAAAGCCTGCGCGCACCGGTCCTTTTCTCTGGCGGGGTCTAGCGCAGTCGTTCGGCACAGCTGGAATAGATTCTGTGACTCGGCAATGTATGAACGAAAATAGATCGTGAACAAAATATGGTGTGATGTGACAGGGACATGACCTTGATGAGATGTGAATGTGTCACACTAACTAAGACTTGGACTTGGACTTTGGGCTTGAATACAATAGTCTAGACGTTTCTAGACTAGCCTTGACTTGGACTTGGAGACTTGACTTGGGGCTTTTACTTGTGAACTTGTTACTTGTTATTACAGAGGTGAGCCAGAGGCCTTTATATACAAAAACCAAGCAACGATGCAAAATGATGCAAGAGGTTGGCTATGTCAGTTGAATGACAAAGCACGAGAATAAAGTTACAAAAGAGGAAACTATGGAGAAACTCTGGAGAAATGGTACAGCATCGAGGCTGCGTGAATAGGGGCTAGGGGCTATGATAGGGGGAGACTAACCAAAAAGGTAAGGATGATGAGTAACAACGAGAAAAGACTAACAGAATAGGAAACAGGTCTGAGTCATGCCAAGAAAAGGGGAAACATATAAAAGAAACAATAAGGAAGTCCACCAATAAACGTCTAACAACCTTGTCCACTACTCCTGAGGGGCCTTAGGATGAGTCAGAGGACTGAGTCATCTTGGAGTATTTCTAGGTCACAGGCAACATATCTTCCGCAATTTCTCCAGTATCCAATCCAAGGATAGGGGTCTGGGAGTAGGAGGACTAATGGGTATACGGCCGTGCACTCTCATTTTGTATTTAAGAGTGAGTCGAATGGAGTGGGCGGGATAATCAGGATGGGATAGTGCCCTGAACTCTGCCTCGTATTCCACTCTACTCCTATCACGATATGCTGGTCTAGACGTCATTCCAAGAAATATGTATGGTTCTTGGCTTTCTGGGAAATAGACTGCATCTCCTATCGCATATGACTGAGTGTAGATTGGATGGGATCATCTTCTGAATGAGAAATGTGCTGGTAGCGGTACGCGAAAATAATGATATGTTAATGGTTCTGCCTGGATGTGTGTGTCCTGGGTGTTGTAGCATTGCATGGGAATGAGCTCTGAACAAGACATGATGACAAATTGAGAGTCTGAAGATCAGTGTGCTAAATAGAATGGTTGGCTGTGTGATGTGGTGACAGTGAAGGTGATATGGGATGAGTGCCGTCGGAGTCTGATTTGGAACATGGTTGAGATCGTCCGCTTTACTGTCATTGGCTCGAAAAAATGATTAAAAATAATAGGGAGCATTCCCTATTCCCCAACAACATTGCTCACATCATTACCTGACACCTGGGCTACATTCATAACTAAAATAAATGTGATTGGCACAGCAATAAACTCTGATCTTGATTGAAGATTGATCATGGAGTGCTGGGACTATTAAACAGATGGCACTTAAGGTACAGCATAACCCCAGCAATGGGTGCAAAATGTTAAATCTGCTTGTCAGGTGCTTAATATAACAATACCAGGAGGATTCTGTAGGTTTCCGAAGGGTTCTGTAAGGGGAAACAAGGTTCCAAGGATGTAGGAGGTCAAGGGTCATAGGTTGTGGACAAGAGGAATGGAAGGGGTAGAAGGTGGATGATAAAGCACCAGAGACTTAGGGTGGTGGTCAGTCATAGGGAAATGCACGGGTCAGGCCAACCCGCACGGGTCACCGGGTCGGGTGTCCTTGGGTGTGGGTGCGGGTCAAGCCGCGAGCACCCGTGACCCGGGCCCAACCTGGGGCGTCAATTCCGACACGAACGCGACGAATGCGCCGTACGCACACGCGACACCACTAACAGAACGTACACAATGTACGCGCATGCGCCGCCACATACACGACGTATGCGCACGCGACATACGCAATCCCGTATACGCATGTGCAGCCACATACACGATGTATGCGACGTATGCTCACGCGCCATGACGAACGCAACGTACGCGACGTGCGCATGCGCCGTGACGAACGTGACGTACGCAATGTACGCAATGCCCGTACGCGCCGCCACATACGCGACATACGCGACGTATTGCATGCGGGTGCGGCGCGCACCCGAGACCCGTCGACCCGTGGGAAAAAACCCATGGGTTGACGGGTCTGGGTTTCCCATGGGTCGGGTGCGGGTCACCCACATTTGACCCGTGGGTGACCCGTGCCATTCCCTAGTCAGTCATGGTGTTGAAATTGTATGACTAGTTGTTCTGGTGATCAAAGTCAGAGGGACTTGGCTTCAACTTATATGTGGCACCCTCCTCAATCATCTGTCCCTAATTTCAGAAAGTTGGAAATGAATGAGGTACTAAGTTGGAAGAGAGCCGGAGACTTAGGATGCAAATTAAGTCGATATTTGTACTGGCAAATAGTCCAGTCAACTGGGGGTTATATACATATAACTACTCCTTGTATTTTCTACTATCCAGTCAAAAGACAAGGGGAGGGAGGAAATACAAGGGGTCAATAGAAAAAGAAGAACAAGGGAGTTAGATATGCTGTAATCCTTTGAAATTCCTACCGCAAGAGCAGAACTATGGCTATGGAATTGTGGGGATTCGGGATTGCAAAACTTCAGGTTGTTGAGAAAGAATTGTAGAAAGGCAGTTGAGGGACCATTCCTGATAATTGGGGTCAAAAAGTTCCCAGAAAGGGTGCAGGTGGTTGCATGAACTGTAATGGATTTATTTAGGGGGCATGGGTTATAACACAAAAGCAGAGATTGTCAGGCACCAAAAATGCCGATGATGCATGGGCCAAGTACTATTGCAATAGTAACGACTTCACAATGCTGGTGGGAAATCAGCCAAGTCCAGTAGACTGATCATGGCATGGCTTCAAGGTACTCATGCATTGCACCCTACTTTCCATGTGTGCCACTAATTTTAGACAGAAGAGAAACTTGGGAGAGTGCCAAGAGTGTTGGCCCAAGTAGAGGACTTCAGACAGGAGGAAAGAGGGCAAGAAGGCATATGCCAAGTTGATATTCAGAATGGGAAACTATCTACATCCATGTTCTACTTATATAGGTTAAGAAGTGAATGTGGAGTCAGGGTGGTATAAGACATGGAGAAAAGAATAAGGTATAGAGAGCATGTAGGAGTTATTGTGTTAAATCCCCATGTCAGGCGCTTAATATAACACTACCAGAGGGACTTCTGTAGGTTTCCAAGGGGTTCCATAGGGGGGTCAAGATTCTGAGGATGTAGGGGGTCAAAGGTCATAAGGTCAGGGATGAGGATGGAAGGGATGGCAAGCAGACAAGAAGCACCAGGGACTTAGGATGGGGGTTGGTTGCGGTATTGAACTGATACAACTAGTCGTTCAGGTGTTCAAAGTCAGAGGGACTTGGCTTTAACCTATGTGTTGTGCCCTCCTCGATCATCTGTCCCTAATTTCGGAAAGTTGGAAACACATGAGAGACTAAGTCAGAAATGAGTTGGAACTAAGTTGGAACTCAGGATGCAAATTAAGTCAATATTCGTACTGGCAAATAGTCCAGGTAACTAGGGGTTATATACATGTAGCTACTCCTTGTATTTTCTACTACCTGGTCTAGTGATTCCATGGGACTTATCAGCTATTCTGATTCAGATTGGGGAGCTGACCCTGACACACGTCGATCTGTCACTGGCTAACCTTTGTCCTCAGCGGAGGATCGGTTGCATGGGCAATGCAAAAGCAGCATATGGTTGCACTCTCTTTTAGAAGAGAACAAGGAAACTAGGTATGTGGTGATCCTTCAAGATGCCTACCAAATTGGTGGAACCTTGGTTATGGAATCACAGGAATTTGGGATTGCAGAACTTCAAGTTGTTGAGATGGGAATCACAGGAATTCAGGATTGCAGAACTTCAGGTTGTTGGGATGGGAATCACAGAAAGACAGTTGGAGGATCCTTCCTATTATTTGTGGTTGGAGAACTCCCAGAAGGGGTGTGGACAGTTGTAGGAGCTGGAAAGGGTTTATTTGGGGGAATGGGTCATAACAGTATCCCCCCACTAGGACTGAGCCCTTGAGGTCCTAAGCCTATTCAAGTGGTGAATTGAGCAGAGAAGGACATGGGAATTTTCCTAGGTATTTTGAAATATAATGGGCATTTTCCAAGCATCCATAATCTACTGCCTTATAAAAAGGGGGGTTCTCTTTTCTATGAGGTCCTTCCTGTTTCCCAATACCTTGAGCAGGAAGTTGAAGTGGAAATTTCAGAGCAGGTTTGGGCCTTTGAGGCCAAGTATGTGGAGAAGATGCATCTGTTGAAAGAAGAAGGAGCAAAAAAGAGGGAGGCAGCCCAAAAAGCTGAGGAAGTTCGGAAGGCTAAGGCCAAGAAACTGGCAGAAGTCCAGAGGGCAGCAGAGGTGGCTCACAAGTTAGCAGAGGCTCAGTGGTTGAAGGAGGAGGAGGAGGAGAAGAAGAAAGAAGACCATAAAGCAGAAGAAAGGAGGGTTGTGGAAGAAAAAAGGAGAGCAGAGGAAAAGAGGAAGGAGGAAGCAAACCATGTGATTGAGCTAGAGAGTTTGGAACTGGAGCATGCTCTCCTGAATGGTTAGGCAGCAGAGAACCAGTGGGAAGATGAGCTACATTGGGGAGGTTGTGCTGGTGTGTTGGTATTTGGGGACAGACATGTCCCCCCTAAAACCACTAGCCAAGGTAATGATTCCTCATCAATCCACAGCACTCCCTCAATTCCAGATTCTTCTCCATCACCTACTGGTAGGTATCTGGAGGGTGGGGAGGACATTCCGTCTATGTCCATGGCTGGGCCAAGTACTATCACATGAGATGTGGAGATGTGGCATTGGGCTCATATGACAGAGAAGGGGTGTATTTCCCAGGCCCAAAAGTCCTTTGAAAATCAACTAGTCTGTGAGGCACAGGCAGCCAGAAAGGAGGTGGGTCTCAGACCCTTTGAATCCAGTTGTCAGGCACTGACCTGACAATGGCCTAACTTGTATTATCAGGCTACCGTTTTGGAGGTCCCTACATTCTTGAGAGAGAAGCCTTGCGATAATTGCAGCAAGCAGGGGAGACAGTGCAAGTGGACCACATGTGTCAAGTACATGTACCGAGATTCCAGTAATTCAGAAGTGCCAACCAAGCAGTCAGACTATGTCCACCTACAAGTGCCCATGCCACATGCAAATCACTTGGTACACCGTTCTTGGCTTGGCACATTCACCATCCACATTCCTTGCCCCCATCCCTCATCTACTCTACACCATTCATTACCCATTAATCCTACCATGCCTACTCCTTATTCCTCAACCTGCCTCACCTCAGGACATCCTGTCCTTGTTTTATCCTCGGCCACAACCATTGTTTTATAGATGGGCACTCTCTATTATTCTATCCTTGGCCACATTCCTATTATTCTATTTCCATTATCCCATCCCCATTTGCATTCCTTCATTCTAATTTTACTCATTGTGGATAATATCCCTACACGCTCTGTATACCTTATTATTCCACATTCCTTATTCCACATGTTGCTTCTTAACCTATATAAGTAGGACATGCATGTACATACTTCCTCATTCTGGGTATCAACTAGGCTTAGGCCCCTTGTCTCCTCTTTCCTCTGTAAAGTCCTCTACTTAGGTCAGCACTTTCAGCACCCCCTAAGTACTTCCTCTGTCCCAAACTGGTGGCACACATAGCAAGTAGGGTGCAATTCATGAGTATGTTGAAGCCAAAGCCACTACTTCTGGCCTCCAGGACTTGGCCATTACCCGTCTGCATCCTTGGCATTACCGAAGCTTGACAACATGGGTCAAAACCTTCATTCCTTGTCAAAACAGTAGGACAAGGTGCAAGGTTGTTGGGGTGTTGGTTGTCAAGGTGTTGATTGTCAGGGGGGCTTCTCAGAAAAAGTGGCCTCAAGAGGAGGTAAAGATTCCTGAGGTGTCTTCCTCAAAGAAGAAGATATTTGAGATGGTGGTTCCTTCATCCCCAAAGGTTGGATGCATGGTGATTGTGGTCACGTTAGGGCAGATTTGGGACTGCCTTTCCTGGATGGAAAGTTGAATTGTTACACGGCTTGATGACCTTGGAGACAAGTTGAAATGGGGGGCAGATGCTTCCGAGATGTGGAATGCTATCCTGTCAGATGATTGGAGGCATATGGAATGGAGGCCTCGCAGTCATGGGGGGTTCCAGAGTCCTCAGGGGGCAAGGGGTTGGATGAGTCTGATGTGTGGCTCAGACAGGGAGGATCAGATGCCCAAGAGGGGTGGTCTGCTAGGGTGGTGGTTCTGGTCCCAGGGTCAAGTGGAGAAGGAAAAGGCAAGGAGGTGGAAAGGCCTGAAGGGTGGGAGCTAAAACAGAATAAGGGTCTGTTCAATCAACCCAATCCTGCTGAGTCTGATCCAGACTTGGAGGATCTTATGTGGTTTGATAAAGAATGAAAAATTTATTCATGCTCATTGTCAAGTACATGTACCAAGTGTCTAGTAACTTGGCACTGCCAACTGAGCATCCAGTCTACATCTATGTGCAAGTGACGAAGCCACATGCAAGTCACCTGGTATGCCGGTCTTGGCTCAGCACATTTACCATCCACATTCCTTGTTCCTATCCCTCATCCACTCCTTCCTCATTCATCATCCATTAATCCCACCCCATTGATTCCTTACTCCTCAACCCTCCTTGCCTCGGGACATGTAATCCTTGTATTATCCTCAGCCATAACCCTATTGTTTTATAATCAGTCACTCCCTATTGTCTTATTCTTAGCCACATTCCTATTATCCTATTTTCATTGTTCTATCCTTGTTTACATTCCTCCATTCTATTCTTGATCATTGTGGACAATACCCCTACATGCTCTGCATATCTTATTGTTCTTCATTTCTTATTCCACATCCCGCCTCTTAAATTATATGAGTAGCACATGGATGTACATACTTCTTCATTCTGGGTATCGACTAGGCTTAGGCCCCTTTACTTCCCTCCTTCTATCAAGTCCTCTATTTGGGCTGACATTCTTGGCATTCTCCTGGGTTCATCTTCCATCCCAAATTGGTGGCATGCATGGAGAGTAGGGTGCAATGCATGAGTACATTGAAGCCAAAGCCACTACTACTGGCCTGCAGGACTTGGCCACTCCCTGCCCATATCTTTGGCATTACCAATGCTTCACACTCATGTGGTGTCTTGTTCCAGAGTCGTGAGTGTTGTAAGTCCTAGCTGGTGGTTTAGTGAGTTCTTTCTGAGAGGGTGTCAGGGGTGTCTGAAGTTGGAATGAGTTCCCTTGACTTTTCTCTAAGTGTGGTTGTCAGTTATTTTCCCCCTCTTTAGGGTAGATGTCCCATCATCTAGCTGGGTCATCTTCATGGTTGGAGTTATGGTGGTTGTGGAAGTGAGGGTTCACAGATTTGTCACCTGGACAGTGGTGAGTCCTTCTGCAGAATTTCAGAGGATGTCTAGCAATTCTCAAAGAAGTTCATGATTTAACTCATGTCAAAGGTTCAGTGATAAGTATTAAGTCATGTATCAACAGGTTCTAGTCTGGAAAAATCTACACATTTTGTACCATTTGTCTAAGCAACAGTAGGGGGTCTGCGTTGGTCAGGGTTCCTGGGCAGAGTTTTTCAGAGGGTCAGATTGAGCACTGAGTGGAAACTGCAGGCTTGGTGGTACCAAGAATCAGAGTTGGGATGGAAAATCTGAATGGAGTATTTACTCAATGCCCTGTTGATAAATGGATCATAGTGGGTGAGTGTATGTGTCCAAGGATGGCTGAGCAACTAGAATCTGATGGATTTTTGGAGGGTTGGAGGTTGTTTCCAAGAAACAGGTTAAATTTTTAACGATTGTTTGTGGGCATAAGGCGGACATTGGAATTGTGATTGCAAAGTCATTGGTCTTGATGGATTTCAGGGATGTTTGGGTTTCTCGAGAGAGTGGATGCATTGTTTGATTTTACTCTATTAGCATTGTTAATGTCCAATGTGAACAACTGGTGCTAGAGTCAGAGGCCTTTGCTTCTATTCTTTGGATTCTGAAGTATCTATTGCTGCAGATTCCTCCTCAATTTCTTCTATTATGAAGGCTGCACATCCTTTGGTGACTGTGGTGGTGGATCTCAGGCATTCCTTAACTGTGTGGCCTGGTCTGCCACAGAAGAGGCAGAGGTTTTGTTTGAAGTGGTGTTGCCATTCCTGCAGTGTAAGTTTTCCATCTTTTCTGAGTTTGGATAAAAGGTCTGTGGTAGTCCTGCTTCCACCAGATGGGGTCATGGGTTGGCTGGAGTTGGCCATCTTATTGCCTGAGTTAGAGGCTAGGTATGGATTTGCAGGGGCCTTTCCTTTGTCATAGGGGCGGTCAAAGTTCTGGGATGAGGTAGATTCCCTAGCAACTGTCAAGTACATATACCAAGTATTGGGCAACTCAGCAGTGTTAAATCCATGTGTCAGGTGCTTAACCAAATACTTCTGGAAGGGTTTCTGGAGGTTTCCAAAGGATTCTGTGAGGGGGTCTGTCAAGTACACATACCGAGGTCCCGATTATTTGCCAGTGCCGACCGAGCAACCATCCTACATCCACATACAAGTGTCCACGCCGCATGCATAACACTTGGTGCACCAGTCTCGGCTCGGTACATTTGCCATCCACACTCCTCGGTCCGTTTCACCTCGGAACTTCCTGTCCTTGTATTATCCTCGGTCCCGACCTGTCAAGTACGCGTACCGAGGACCCGATCACTCGGCGGTACCGAATAAAATACTCCATTAGT
>QLPI01015287.1:0-15639 GCA_003314275.1 Chroogomphus rutilus | reverse complement strand
TCACAGAAGTGGTGAAGAGAAGGTTTCTGCTCTGAGTGAATGTAATGCGATCATGGACAATGGTAACAGTGAACTGCTTTTGGTGGGTGAGGTATAAGACAGAGAGGAGATTGTTGTGTAATGCAGGAACATGGAGCACTCGAGTAAACTCTAAAGTGCACTTCCGAACACCATCCACCACTGGTGAAAACTGGACAGTGCCAACTCCAGTAGAATAGACCACTTGGTGGTCTGCAAGCTGAATGGGAATGACAAGTGGACGAAAATTACATATCCAGTGTCAATGAGGAGTCATATGAGATGTAGCACCGGTGTCTGCAATCCAATCAAACTCAGCATTGAGCTGAAGCGGTGTGGAAGAGGGGGCAAAGGCAGAAAGTGATGCAGCACTTGGTTTTCCAGCAAATTCAACATCAGGGGTTGAAAATGGAGTGGATATGGTAGTATTAGTATGCACAATGATGTTGGATGATGCAGACTGCTTCTGAGAGTGATTTTGATGCTGGAAATTTGAGTTTGCAGATAGAAAATGATGACAGATGTCCTGGGAATGTTCCTGGTATGTGCAAAGTGTATAAAACTTCGATTGGGGTGTAATAGAGCTAGTAGATGAAGCAAGGAGCTGTATAGGTGCAGGAGCAATGGTAACAGGCTCCTGGAGGTGTACAAAGTCAAGTTTTGACCACATCCTGACTGGATCCTCAGCAATACCCTCAAAATGAGCCCTCTGATCAAGCTGAACACCTAAGAAGATGTCTCCAGCTGCCATAGATGCCTCCTCATCCCAAATGGCTGCCTTGACAGCATCAACAGGCCTGACCCTCCTTCCAATGACAATCTGCCACACTCTCTTGCTCTGCAACACAGCCCTCATCTCTCCTCTCCACTGGGAATAGTTGGTGTTGTTGAGGAGGGTGATATGAAAGCAGGAAGGGTGGCAGGAGAAAAGGGCAGGATGACACCTGGACATGATAAGGGTGTTGTGAAGTCAATTGTTGATGGATAAGGCTGAAAATTAGACAGGAGGTGGATGGAACCTGTAGGAAGGTGTGTGCCAAAAAGTAGGAGGATTGGACAAGTGTGTGTTGCAGTGTGGGATGGTTAAAACCCAGGGCCCATAACCTGTTGGCAGGGAAGGTCTAGAGACTCTTAACTGTTACACACAGAGAGCAACAATGGCCTTTGGGGCTTGTCAATATGGATGCTAAAGACATGTATATAACAAAGTAACTACTAACCTTTAGGGCTTGTCAATATGGATGCTAAAGACATGTATATAACAAAGTAACTACTAACCTTTAGGGCTTGTCAATATGGATGCTAAAGACAAGGCCCAAAGGTGTGGAATGGTGCATCGTTATGGGCGCTTATTTTAAGTGCCAGAGAACACAAATGCAAAAGAGAAAAGTGCAAAAGAGAACCAAAGATGCAAGTGCAAAACACAAATGCAGGGGAATAAAATCATGACCCAACATCTTTTGGTAGTCCAGATGAGACTGATTTAAGTTGGATTATTCCTTGGAGGAGAGGTTTGGATCTTGTAAACTGATCCAGTTCAGAAGTCTTGTAGAAAATAAGGGAGAACTCCCCATTCCCTAATACAAGGGGGGGTTCATACTCTGGAGGCAGAGGGGCTAGAGGTCATGGGTTCACAGTTGGAATCGGAAAGGGGTGGAAAGATGGGAAGTGCTGGGGGATAGGGAATGGCACAGGTCACCCACAGGTCAAATGTGGGTGACCTGCACCCGACCCATGGGAAACCTGAACCCATCAACCCATGGGTTTTTTCCCACAGTTCAACAGGTCTCAGGTGTGCACTGCACCCGCACACATGTGGCGCATGTGCATACGTTGCATTCATCATGGTGCATGTGCATATGCATTCATGGTGGCATGTGCATATACGCATTTGTGGCAGCATGTGTGCATACTCATTCATGGTGGCACGTGTGCATATGCATTTGTGGCGGCATGTGTGCATATGCATTTGTAGTGGCATGTGCACATACTCATTTGTGGCGGCATGTGCGCATACGTCGCATATGTCACGTTGGTTGTGGCATGTGGACATATGTGTTTGTAGCAGCATGTGCACATACGGGTGTCGCATACATCACATTCATCACACCACATGCACATATGTGTTCATGGCAGCACATGCACGTATGGGCGTCATGCACGTTGCATATGTTGTGTTTGTCATGGCACATGTGCATACATCACGTTCGTTGTGGCACATGCACATACATTGCGTTCATTGTGGCACGTGTGCATATGTTGCATTCATTGTGGCACATGCACATACATTGCATTCATTGTGGCACATGCACATATATCATGTTCGTTGCAGCACGTGCACATATGTCGCATTCGTCGTGGCATGTGTGCATATGTTGCATTTGTCATGGCACATGCACATATGTCATGTACATCACGTTCATGGCTGCACATGTGCGTATGTCACGTTCATGGCTGCACATGTGCGTATGTCACATTCATCGCAGTGCATGTGCATATGTCACGTATGTCACCTTCATGGTATCGCATGCATATACATTGTGTTCGTCGCCTTTGGGACATTGTGTTTGTGTTGGCGCATGCACGTACGCGTAAGTCATGTTTGTGTCAGAATTGACACCCCAGGTTGGGCCTGGGTCACGGGTGCTCATGGCTTGACATGCACCCACACCCAAGGACACCCAACCCAGTGACCCATTCCAGTTGGCCTAACCTGTGCATTTCCCTACCGGGGGGTCTAAGACTGTTCATGGTACTAGGTGGTTTGAGTGGTTTGAGGTTGCAGGGACTTGGCTTCAACTTATGTGTTGCACCCTCCTCGATCATCTGTCCCTAATTTTGGAAAGTCAGAAAGTTTACTGGAACTGAATCGGAAACTAAGATGCAGAACTAAGTCGATATTCATACTGGCGAATAGTCCAGTCGACATGTATCTTGTCCTTTGTACTAACTTTTGCCAAGTAAAGACAAGGGGGGAAAAGAGTACAAGGGGCAATACAGAACAAAGAAAAAGGGAGTGAGGTACACAATGATCCTGTACATCATTTATCAAAGGAGCGGAACCTTGGCTCTGGAATCTTCAGAGGTTCGGGAACACGGAACCTCAGGATGATACAACAGGATTCAGAAAGTGGTTATTCAGGCTTTGAGCAGTCAGAAAGGCCCTGGAAATGGTGTGGGTGGTTTTGGGGATTAATGTAGGTTTATTGGCAGCATGGGCCATAACTGTTGGGCATGCTAAGTGTCACCACTATTTTTCTTCTTAATTCTACTCCTTTTTTTTTCTTCTTTCATATTCTTTCTTATTATGTTTTTATTCTCTCTCACCCGATGTTTAGGCGCCCGCTTATGTAATGAGAAAAGCGCACCTTTGGTTCCTTGTCTTTGTACTTACTCAGACTTGGACCAAAGGTTAGTAGAGTCTGTATCTAGAAACTCTCATCTTTGTACTTACTCAGACTTGGACCAAAGATATCTCTCAAGACTTCTTTGGATAGTGTTGAGCAGTAAAACTCATCTGAGTTTATTCCTACTGACAGGTTATGGGCCCCGGGCTCTTACTGTTCTCACATCAACTATAGTCTACACAAGACCCATCATATTTCATTATGTCTATTGACACTACACCATCGAGCCTGGATAATTCAACCTTCAGGCTCACATTGTTGAACAATGCCAATTACCCTCAATGGAAAGGGGAAATGCGTGCGGTCCTTCAAAAAAAGAAACTATAGTCTCTTGTCATTGGGAAAAGAAAGAGACCAACAGATGAAGGGAAGAAGCTCGAGTGGGATGATGATGTGTCCATGGCAGCAGGAGATATTTTCCTTGGAGTACAGGTCGAACAACGAGTCCACTTGAATGACATCGCTGAGGACCCGGTCAAGATGTGGCTAAAATTAGAATCAGTCCACCTCCAGAAACGTCCCGGTACACGGTTCAATGCATACAATGATCTCTTCGCAATCCAAATGAAGCTAGATGAAACACTGACTTCACTCATGAATAGGGTCGACCAAGCCATAATAGCAATACAAAATCTATGTCCTGATCCATTTACACTACAGCAAATGGACCAGGAACTCGCATGTATGGCCATGATTTGTGCCTTACCAGAAGACTACTCGTCCTTTGTCTCAGCAATGCTACTATTAACTGACCTTGATAAAGTGAAGTTACAAAGCGCCTTCATGATGGAAGAGGCTCAACGCAGGCATCGCAAAGATTCCTCTTCAACAGCACTTAGAACCTCAGTTCCAACACGAGGGCAGATGCCGTCAAGGATGTGCAGCTTTTGCAGACTCAAGGGACACACTCAGGAGTTCTGCATGAAATACATAAATGCAAAAAGGGAGGTACAACGGCAGTCAGCCATGCAACGAATACCGAAACAAAACAATACCTCAAATGGAAGCACACCAACTCCACAGAATGTACAAGAGGTCTCGGAGGTCTTTGCATCAGAATTCGCTGGAAATGCAAGTAAACTCCACTCACATATCACATTACCCCCATCCATTGTCGCAGGACCAAAATCTGACTATCAATGGGTTGCAGACTCTGGTGCCTCAGCTCATATGACTCCATATCGTCAATGGCTGAGAAACTACGTACTACCTGAAATCATTCTGATTCGACTCGCTGATAACAAAATCATATATTCAACCGGAGTTGGGTCCATGCAGTTTGCCCCGGAGATAAATGGAAAGAGATTGAGAAGTGTTGAATTCACTCACGTATTACATGTCCCTGCACTACAGAACAATTTACTGTCCATTCTTTATCTCACACAAAAAAGGGACTTTACCATTACAATCGCGAAGGATACCATTGACTTTATTCGACATGATAAGCTCCTTTTCACTGCACAAGTAGATGAGACCAACACCGCACTACTAAATGGTGTCACGGTGGTCCCAGACGAAAATGCAAACACTGCAGATGTAATTCACCTTGACCTCACACTTTGGCACCGCTGTTTTATCCACCTCAATACCAATGCTGTGAAACTCCTGGTCAACAAGAATATGGTAAATGGCATTAAACTTACCACCAAGGAGGCTCCCAAAAGGTTATGTGAGCCATGCCTGGCTGGAAAGCAACATTGCGCTGCCTTTCCAACATCCCTCACAAGAGCATCACAACCCCTTGACCTAATACACACAGACTTACATGGCCCTTTACCAGTACGCACCCACTCCGGCTATCGCTACTGGGTCATCTTCATAGATGACAACACGCGATTCAAAGCAATTTATCTCCTAAAAGAGAAAAGTGAGGCATTATCAGCATTCAAACAATTTAAAGTATGGGCTGAGACACAACTTAACTTAAAAATCAAATGCCTTCGAGATGATAAAGGAGGGGAATGGATGTCAAGCAAGTTTGAGGAGTTCACATCGTGAAATGGAATTGAAAGACAACACACCGTCAGAGCCTCACTGCAGCAAAATGGTGATGTGGAACGTGCCAATAGAACTGCAGGAGAGGCAGTCACAACAATGCTGGCTGAATCAAGGTTGCCCATGAACTTCTGGGGTGAAGCACTAGCGGCCTTCGTGCATGTATGGAATAGAAGCCCCACCCGGCCATTAAAAAATAAGACTCCCTTCCAAGTGTGGTACAAAAGAAAACCATCAGTAGACCATTTTTGAGTTTGGAGATGCACAGCATATGTACACATTCAAAAGGACCAACAAAATAGTCTTGGATCACATACATGAAGGTGCATCTTCATTGGTTACCCCAACGGCTTCAAGGGCTGGAAATTCTATGACCTAGAAACACGCAAAATGCTTATTAGCAATGACGCGAAGTTTGATGAATTCAACTTCCCAGGTACAAGGTTACCCTCATTTGATACCAATATTGAAACCAAAACAATTGAGATCCCAATCAAAGATAATGAAACTCTGTCAAAAAAAACCCTTGGGCTGTCTCCTTCTCTTCCGCCCCATAGTACACATATCAGACAACCACCTGTGGCTTTCTGGCAAATAGACCACAGTAAAATTCACAGACACATACCAGAGTCAGATGAAGAGACTGGAAATGACACAGGATATGAGGATAACACTAATATAGTGTCTCAGCAACCCACTCTGTCACCGGTAGCTGCCATTGAGTACGTTCTACAGGCTAGTAATTTGGAGCCATGTACCTTAGCTGAAGTGTTGAAACGACCAGATGGAGACCGATACCTAGAAGCAGCAGTGTGGAAGAAATATGCGCCCTAGCTGACAATGGAGTGTGGGAGTTAGTCAGCTTGCCTGCAGGAAGAAAAGCCATTGGCTCACGGTGGGTCTTCCGAATCAAACGCAAATCCGATGGGAGCATCGAAAGATACAAGGCTCAAGTGGTTGCAAAGGGGTATAGTCAGCGTCCAGGGCTAGACTATATGGAAACTTACACACCAACAGCAAAATTTGCGGCCCTTTGAGCAATACTAGCTATCACGGCCATAGACGATCTGGAGGTTGAGTCGCTGGACATCTCCAGCGCCTTTCTAAATGGAGACATCAACACCGATGTATACATGAAACAACCTGAGGGTTTTCATGAGGGCAGCCCTGACTCTGTTTGGAAACTGTTAAAGTCTTTGTATGGCCTCAAGCAATCACTAGGGAAATGCACGGGTCAGGCCAACCCGCACGGGTCACCGGGTCGGGTGTCCTTGGGTGTGGGTGCGGGTCAAGCCGCAAGCACCCGTGACCCGGGCCCAACCCGGGGCGTCAACTCCGACACGAACGCGACGAACGCGTACGTGCACGCGCCGACACGAACGCGACGAACGCGCCGTACGCGCACGCGACGCCACGAACGCGACGTACACGACGTATGTGCACGCGCCGCAACGTACGCAACGCCCGTTACGTGCACGCGCCGCCACATACGCAACGTACGCGACGTATGCGCACGCGCCGTGACAAACGCGACGTACGCGACGTATGCGCACGCGCCGTGACAAACGCGACGTACGCGACGTATACGCACGCGCCGCCACGTACGCGACGAATGCAACGTACGCAACGCTCGTACGCACACGCGCCGCCACGTACGTGACGAACGCGACGTACGCAACGCTCGTACGCACATGCGCTGCCACGTACGCGACGTACGCGACGTATGTGCATGCGCCGTGACGAACGCGACGTACGCACCGCCGCGTACACGCCAACATGTACGCGACGTATGTGCATGCGCCATGACGAACGCGACGTATTGCGTGCGGGTGCGGCGCGCACCCGTGACCCGTCGACCCCTGGGAAAAAACCCATGGGTTGATGGGTTCGGGTTTCCCATGGGTCGGGTGCGGGTCACCCACATTTGACCCATGGGTGACCCATGCCATTCCCTAGCAATCACCACATGCCTGGAACAAAAAACTAGACCCTGCCCTACAGAGTCTAGGTTTCCAGTGGATCATATCCAATACGAGTACCTACGTCTGGACCCATGGTGATATACGCATTATAGTACCAGTGTTTGTTAATGACCTCACGCTGGTGTCCAATTCTGCTCAGACAATATCAAATATCAAGAAGGAGCTTGGTATGCACTTCAAACTGTGGGACTTGGGCCTGACGACTATGCTACTTGGAATTGCAATCACGTGTAACTGCACACAACGCCGTCTTTGCCTGTCACAGCGGCAATATGTCAGCGACATCCTTAAAAAATATAATTTGAATGAGTGCGCACCTGTTACTACTCCCATGGACCCTGGCCTCAAGCTTTCTCAGGCCATGTCACCAACTGCACCGGAAGAAATAGATCAAATGAAACACATACCATATGCGTCAGCGGTTGGGTCCCTAATGTACCTCACCGTTGCAACTCGTCCCGATATACCATACGCTGTCGGGGTGGTATGCAGATTCACCCAGAACCCAGGACTCACTCATTGGAAGGCTGTCAAGCACATCTTCAGATAGTTAAAAGGAACAATGAATCACAACCTCACCTTTTCACCCAATCCATCGACGCAACCATTTCTAACCTACTCCGAATCGGATCACGGTGGCAATGTCGATAATGGAAAGTCGACGAGCAGATACCTGATCAAGATCGGTACCGGCGCTGTGAGTTGGTCAAGTAAATTCCAACTGGTAGTCGTGCTCTCAACGACGGAAGCAGAATACATAGCGGCAGTTCACGCAGGAAAAGAACTAATCTGGTTCCGGCAGTTTCTTATGGAGCTGGGCCAGAAGTTTGATTCACCCTCTGTGTTGCAAATGGATAATCAGTCAGCCATATCAGTATCAAAAAATCCTGAGCATCATGGAAGAATGAAGCACCTGGATCTGAGGTACTTTTGGCTTAGGGATGAGATTCAAAATGGAACTATTATACCTAAGTTTGTCCCTATGAATGAGATGGCAGCTGACCTCCTTACCAAACCACTTGATCACATGAGAGTTGAAGCCCACTGAAGAGTAATGGGTCTTGAAGAGCCCAATTAGTCACTCAATAGTGGTGACTCATTAGGGGGGGGTGTTGGGCATGCTAAGTGTCGCCACTATTTTTCTTCTTAATTCTACTCCTTTTTTTTTTCTTCTTTCATATTCTTTCTTATTTTGTTTTTATTCTCTCTCACCTGATGTTTAGGCACCCACTTATGTAATGAGAAAAGTGCACCTTTGGTTCCTTGTCTTTGTACTTACTCAGACTTGGACCAAAGGTTAGTAGAGTCTGTATCTAGAAACTCTCGTCTTTGTACTTACTCAGACTTGGACCAAAGATATCTCTCAAGACTTCTTTGGGTAGTGTTGAGCAGTAAAACTCATCTGAGTTTATTCCTACTGACAATAACAAGGAACTACATGATTATGTCTATTCCAGTTCTTAACAGTATTTCTGACTCCCATATTAAAGCTAAACACAGAAAAATTCAGACTTTGATTTAAAGCTCTCAAGTGACTCTACCTGCGAGTCTAGTATTTAAAGGAAAGAAAGAATAATAAGCAAATTTGATGCCACTTGAACAAAAGAAGAACAAGGTTTGAAAATGAAGAAAGAATAATAGGAAGATAAAACAATCCACATCGGAGTATTCCACCTAGTCCTCTATTATTGATTACAATGGAAAAGACTTTGAACTGACTTTATGATATGAAACTTAACACTCCCCCTCAGTTCAAACTGTCTAGTCCATTCCCAACAGTTTGATGTATCTCTCATGTTTGAAATGATTTAGGGCTTTAGTGAAGAAGTCGGCACCATTTTGGGTACCAGGGATATGTGAAGTGCAAAAAAGTTTGGACCAGATGAGATCACATACATATGTGCTTCAGAATGATCAGATCAGCATAGATAATTCATAGAAAGTTTCAGGGATGTAGTAGTTTACTGGTTTAATTGTTTTGTTGACTTAGGTTCTCGAAAAAAATTGTAAGCTTTTTGAAAATGGCAAATATAATGTACAGTATTTGGCTTATTCCAACACCTACAGTGTTTGGACAGGTCTATAGCACAAAGATATTTTTAACACCTATCTGCATATATAAACATTTCAAAGTGGGGAAATAGACACTCCTGACTTCTTCATAGCTACGTTAGGGCCTTCTGGCAAAGGGTTGGACCACGTGTAAGAAAATCAACCAATTTCCACAAAAGGAAATCCTTTTATCACAGTTTACCTAATGTTACGGAATTGAGATGGAATGACATACCAACACGTGGGTGCATACATTTTTTGTTTCTTGGAATAAGGGAAAGAAGCAGAAATGATGCGCAAAGAATCGGAAAGACAGATTAGTGCAACTATGAGGCACAGGTATATATTCTCAGGGAAGAATTTGATATATAGACTCACGAGTTCGAGGTTCCTATGGATCGCTTCAGGATGATGCCGGAGTCAGGAGGAACCTCTGCACGTGCCATCGTGCATCACTAACCTTGGTATATAAAAAATTGTATTGTAGCCCTAGAATAGAGAAGAAGAAAAGGGCGCATCACACCCAGCCGTACATAAATGAATCAGTATCAGAATATCTTTGATGTTGATGTATGAGAATGCGTAGGTGACCGTAGTATATACTATAAGGAAGACAGTCCCGGTGAGGCGATATCTCATGACCACCAGTAGTTATGGAGATCCTGTTGATAGATATTCAGAGGTGGCGTGGAGCATTGAGACGACGGGGATCAAGCGAAAACGGTGCTGTGCATATGTAATTGTGATCCAGATGCTCTGATGTGGCGCAATACAGTGCCGGACGATCAAAGCCGACCTCCGCCACAGGACCTACGTGGATTTGTTTCTGCCTCCGCAAATTCAAACTCATTTCTGAAAAAAAAGAAGAAAAAAAAACAGTGGAATCACTTCCTTTTATGCATACCTTGCATACCTTGAGACCTATCTAAGCAAAATTTAATAATTCTAAGTCTTTTCAACGATTGCATCCCAAAATTCGGAATTCCCACGCCACAGACACAGCCACCGGCCATATTGGGTTTTGGCACAATACACACACGTCGTTGAAGCTAATCAGCTACTTGGAATGCATTGAGCCTGGTGGGCATGTTGAAGGTCTGGCAGCTATGCAAAAATATGGAACTTTCTGTCAAAATCTGAAATGATCAAATAATCACACATAAAAAAAATTATTGTAGTTTTCATGGTCTTTTTGTTCCAAACTGCAAGAGTATTCCCAATCGAAGCAGAATTAGTTCCACAATAGACGATCGTGTCGATACAGGGTCATCACAGTCGTCCATGAGACGGCTGGGTGCCTATTCTTTAGTGTCCGGCACTGTACAACCACAGAATTTGCTAAGACTCGCAAAGACTCGCAAGACACCCTAGATCAGACAAGACCTAATATGATCTAAATATAGAAAAATCAGCCACAATTGTGTGATATATCAATCATGCAGGTTCCACTGGCGATGATGTCCTAATTGGGAGCAGGTCAAAAGTCTTGAGTGACATGATTTCGATTTGTGAAGTACATCCAGGTGAAAGCAGAACTTGAGAAGACTCGTAGACTTTCTATTTGTGAAATACATCCAAGTTGAAACCGGAACTTTAGAAGACTTGTTATCGTGATACCTGCCAAGGTCTTGTCAAGTCGGGAACTTCCAGTGGCACCTGGCTGTGCCGAAGTGAACTCATAACGAGGGCCCATGAATATATTAGCTACAGAATGGGGACGCCTCGGTAACAGAACGTGCGTACCTGGATATACCTCCAGTTATTGTAAGCGAACCTGAGGGCATCAAATGGGCAGAGAAGGAAACGAGCGCTCGAACGATTGCCTTATTTACGACGGGGCGGCGGGTGTGTGGGAATGCTGGTGAAAGGGTTATGTATTGTTTCCCAAGGCGCGGCATTGCCACTTATACTTATATATACAAGGTGCAGAACGCATTGAACTGCCTTACATTGTTCTTCGTAATTTCTCGCCGTGAAACAAGGGGAGTATAAACCCCTCCGTTCATCCATCTTAACCCCAGGATCGTCCTCAACAATTATTATGGAAAGTCCTTGGGTGCAACCTGTCTTCAACGGGGGCCAGCCCCAATATTATAGTCCAGTCTACTGGCAGTACGCACCACCCCCAGATGTAATTTATCAACCTCCTCCCCCGAAAAAAAGTAGGGGTCGGTTCTCTGACCTGTGGGCGCGGCTTATCGACCGGTTAATGAGGCGTGGCCGACCTGCTCCTCAGGATCCACCACCGCCACCCCAACACAAACCACAGTTACACAGATTCCTCGGCGGTCAAGGCAAACCCACCGCAATATGGGACGTATCCCAAGGAATTCTGAAGGCACGGCGCATCACATCCCGCAACTCGGTCGAAAGAGTGACCTCCCACCTCCTCTCCCAACCCGCTACAAATCCCCCCGTATCCAGAATGCACATCCTATTCGACTCATTCAATTGGTCTATCACCCTCGAGATTCCCCAAAAATCTCTTCAGGAATTTATCAGCATCAAGATGGTGCTTGACGGCATTCGTGGCATGCTGAATGAGCCTCTGGACGAGGAGGAGTGGCTGGACCATTCCGAAGCGGATAGGAAGAAGATGTACAGCAAGATGTGCACGCGGCTGCGAAAGAGTCCACCTTCGTTTACGATGGACGGGCGTATATGGAAAATCGATTGTTTGGGAAACAGGACGGCATTCATGGGTTTGAGACAAGCTGATCAAAATCCTGAGGATTGGATACTGTCTCTGGGTCCTAGAGTCAACTAGAGTGTGAGAGGGATTCCACTACAGGATTTTTGATTATGTGCTGACACCTTCCAAAATGTGAAGGGTTATGCATGCTTTCGCAAAAAATGGAGAGTGGAGTCTCCTTATGATATGAATGATGTTATTATAATACTATACCAATAGGAATGATCTTCAAGCAAATAAGTAAAATCTGATAATGTGATTTTTCGAAAGCATCTTTCTTGTTTGCATTCTCTCCCAGCTCAATCAAAAATGCTGACTTTGTACCTGTTCTGACCAAGAACAAAAGTGGTGTTCGAGCACTAAAAATATTTGAGTTTGTCATTAAGGTCTGTTTCATATGATCAGAAACATGATTAGACATCGAAAATGCATATCATGCCAAGTTTAGATACCAGAAAGTGGGGGGTACGTAAGTGGCTCGAAGAGTGCTATGTACTGACCAACTCATCATGCACCTCCACGTCGATGTCGTCTTGATATGAAGGTTGTTTTAACCATAAGTCATGTAGGTAAAGTGGAACATAGAAAGAATTTCCGAATAGAGAGATGCATGTCATGCCCGTTGTAGTTGCCTGGACATTTTGGCGGCATTTGTGAATCAAAAGATAGTAGAAGTAATTCCAAGAATCTTGAGGAGGTCGTGGACTGTGGCTGTAAAACTAGTATTGAAATTAATACAAAAAAAAAGGGGGGGAGACCTTACCAAGAGAACACGTATATTATGAAACACATGTTCTAAAATAACAGAATTAAACACGAGAGAGTGCATATTATTGTCAGCAAAAGTTAATTCTGAAAAAAACAAACCCTCGTGCCTTACTGATGATACGTATTGTGGCTATGAAATGTAGTCCTACAGAGCAAAGTGATTTGCAAGCGTCCCATTCGATCATACCAAATGCACTGGCCACGCCAAGTGCGTCTGCAGAACAAGTTTCAAAACTAACGTGACAAAGGAAAGAAAGCGGGTGATCTTACCAAGAGAGTACGACCACAAGAGTGCTCGCAGCTATAGATTATCGGAGTATCACACGTTGCGAATGAGATAAATAGCCGACATCACTCCTATCTCTGCTGTGTGGTGGTGGCGGCAGTGCACTGATCCCCGAACACTCACAGCACATAGGGATGCCCTGGGCGTTATTTTACCGATCCTCGCATGACCACACAATGGAGAGCAAAATAAGAACAGCCATTAACTGTAACTGTACCGTTGTTTATTGCCGCACTGATATAACTCACGTCATGTGGGCGGGCGGTGCGTGTAGGCTGTGAGCCAAGAATAGTGCGATAGAGGCTTGCGCCCAAATAACTTCCCTGTTACAAATCACTTTACGTAACTCCACCGGCACACCGCCATTTAGTTCCGCTTGTCGTTCTAATGAGTTCTGGGGGACAGCCAATGGGCTGTGACTTAGTCTTGCTGCGCTTCTTGATGTCGACTCACCTGACTTTATATGCCAGAGTGTCACTCTTGATCTAGATCTGCACCTCCTATCTCACTACCCCCAACACCACCACCACCACCACCACCACCACCACCACTCACTCCTTATCTTAGATTACCACCTTGACCTTTCATTCATCGTCGAGCTAAACCATGATGCCTGGACGATACGCGTCCTATCCTGCCTACTCTGGCGGACAACAATACCCGCCGCAACTGTTCCCGTATCAGCAGTACGCCCCAGCATATGGGTGGGGATACCCCCCATACGCCCAATACCCCGGTGTCCCCGTCGGAAATCAATACCCAGGTTATCCTGCTGTTTCACCAAGGCAAAGAAGGCAACGACGTCGTGAGTATCGCCTTTGCAACCCTGCATTGCCCTCTGCTGTGCTGAAAATCCCTGTGTGCCTTGCTCAATAGGGAGTATGTCCCCTGCTGAAGAACTCCAGGTCCATGAGTTTCTCGGTGGCCGTCATCGCCCTATAATCACATGGCAGGTTTCTGAGGATATTACTACTATCCAGCGCATCCAAGGGCGGGGCGTACTGGAAAGGATTCCCCCGGCTTTACTCTCCAAGCCTGCCACGGAACCTCCTGTACACCACATGCACATCATCTGTGACGACACCACAGTGAGCATCGACATTGAACCTCGGAATGAATTCGTGACCGTGCAGCACGTGCTTGGCGCGATTTACGGGGTGTTGCAGGAACCGATAGATTTGGAGTCTTGGCAGGCCGAGTCGGTGAACGGGAAGAAGCATTTACACAGGGCCCGGTGTGCGAGGCTTGCTAGGTCCGCGGCGTCGTTTAAGGTGGACGCGCATATCAAGAAAGTGGATTTATTGGGGGACAAGACGTTCTTTATGGGCCTGAAGCCCATTGGCCCTCCTGATCATCCTGTGGAGTGGCTCCTCAAACTCGCCCCACCGCCAAAACCGGCACGACGGTAAAGGGTAAGCACCACTATTTTTCTCATGTATGCTGTTCTCCTGCTCATATGCTGAAGGTGTGTGACGTAGTAATCGGGTCAGGCTCCGTATTTCGTCGTCTTATGCTGAAAACGAAGACTGGGATGGTGACTATGCTTCACATTGTGTAACCATTATGACGGTATGACTTATGACCAATATCAAAATTCATGTAATTGTACCACTTATGGTCCATGAAACGGCGAGATCAGTTTACGCCCAACCCACCTTCAGCCCATGCAGAACTTCGTAAGATGTATGTATCATAGGTCAAGTATGCAAGCAGTCTAGTTATCTATGACAAACCCGGTGAAAGCATTCCCCGGTGTTTCGCTCTCCAGTCCCGCGTCCTGTTATGGCCAGATCAAATGTCTGCAGTACGTGCAATAACCTTCTGTGGCTGTACTTCCGATACGAATGAAAAACGAAACCTTGGACACTGGCACAGGGTCCGCGATGCCATTCTGATCCTCCCATCCGCGAGATTCAAATTTGCGAACCCTCGTGTACAGAGACTTCTACACACGTATGCGCACGTTTGCATCCGAGACAAGACCCATAGATCATCCTGGAGCGTTTAAACCGTGACTGGTTGATTCCCATAAATTGAAAACACTGTAGCGCGTTCTCATTTCAAATTTCATTTATCAGAAACTAGGACAAAACAGGACACCAAGGTGTTTGAGGCAGTGATCCTCCAGAAACATCTTTGAGATGTCATGATGATGCGTGGTGATGTGCAAGTGAGCTGCTTCATTCTGGGAGTTCCCGAGTATTTTGGGAATGCAGGTCATGGGTGTCTCTGTCTATTCGACTTCTGCAGGCTGCGCTGGTTGCATGCTTCTCAATACTGTTGCATGTTGTAGTAAAATATGTGTTTGATTCGGGGGTTGGATTGATGTCATGTTGTTGTCGAGATCGTTGCGACATGGACGCGTGCCAAGGGATTTCAACTTGAATTTTTTATTTAGTTTTTATTTTATTTATTTTTTATTTTTATCAAAATTGCCTC
>QLPI01015275.1:0-20031 GCA_003314275.1 Chroogomphus rutilus | reverse complement strand
TGGAGTTTGAACACAGACTATGGCAGCTAGCACATCATGTCTGTTAGGGCTTCCGCTTCCGTCTGGCTTGGGAAAGGCCAGGTCCACAATGCGCTGGTAGAGTATGTCAATTGGCGCAGTATGGGGTGGCGAATCAAGTCGGATGATCTCTGTCAACCGAGCCCTATTATCTTCATTTATTGCACCTATGTAACGAATGGCCGTTGCAGCATAAATGAACAGATCCCCGGATAGTTTGAGAAGAACTCTAAACTCATGCACAGGTGGCCACTCAGGTGAATCTGTTGAGAAAAGATCCATTGCAGCGATTTCAGCCAATGAATATTGGAGATATGTGCGAATATCATTTCGTGTTTCATCCTGTGTGGCTGCTTGCAGAGATCATTCAACAACGACCGCCATATTCAAAGGATGAACCGGACGGGAGCAAAAAGCCCTTTTAATCCAGGTCTCAGGTCGGCTAGTAATGAACACTTTGAGGGGAATATTCATCACTCCATCAAGGATAGCCTTGATGAGCATCTCCACTATCCCTGATGCTGAGCATTCGTCCAAGGCGTCTATAACGATAATATAATAAGCCCCTTGTTCGTGTTCACTAGCGATTCTGATAGGATTGGTGATCAGGGAGAGGAATTGATCAAATTGATCATTGAGATTGGCGATATCAGGTTTATTGGCGAGGACGTCGTGGATGGATGATCTGATATTTGGGCTATATCGAGCGAGCATGCTGGAGATGGTAGGGATGATGCGGCGTGCATCCATCAGTCCTGAGCGAGAGCAGAAGAAGCTGCCCCCAAGCCTTTTTTTCGCATCCAGAAGTCGGCAAAGGCTGTGAGCGATCGTTGTTTTCCCTGTACCGAGCTGGCCGTGGAGCCAATGGACGTTCGGAGTTGAAGGATCATGCGCCCAGGCTTCTAGATCGGCCAATAGCTGCACACGAGTGTTTTCCATGCATCCGTGAGGTTGGTCATCCTCTGCCCCGTACCGTGTGTCATAGGATGCGTGCTCCGCTGGTTTGAGTAAGGCCGCTAAAGGATCCGGCAAGATATCTACACTGTCTTGAGTATGGAATTAATCCCATTAAGCGGCGCTGCACTTACTGAAGGTATTCTGGATATTCTGGGTGATTGGATTCTGGAACACTGTATTCTGGATAACCGCATCCCCTTGCGTATCTGCAACAGAAATATGACCAGTAATCGGCTCTCAGATATATTGCATTCATAGTGAAAAACACTGACTGAAGGTGTTCCCAGTAACGGTAGATACGATTCCGGGCCACGACATGGAGTATGGGTTCAAATGCAGAGGCTTCTGCTTGGGACTGACGTCGACTACGTGGGGTAGGTCGAAAGATAAGAGCGTGTGACGTGTCAAAGACCTCGTGCGAAAGAGATGCCAGCGTCAGGAACCTTGTTGGCGCACCAATACACCTACCTTTTGCTTTTGTGATAACCTACTTATGCTTATTATCCAAGTAACTTAGAAAGGCTTATTGAATATGCCGTTAATTCACATATAACTTCCCAGCCGAATATTCGCTCAGGCCTACGATCACAACCCGAGGACAGAGCGGTCATCAGGGCGTTTATATACCAGACTCAACCCTAGCAAGTGAGACAGAATGTGAGTAGAAACAGTCCCCACTGGTACAACCACATATATTCATAATATACGTGCCTTATATGGATGGACCAGGGCGGGAAAGCGCTGATTCAGGACGGAGGGGAGTCTGCATAAGAAATATGACCAGAAAGGCTGAATTGGAACGGCAGTCAAGGCCACAGTGTGGATTCCCATCTGATTACACAGAGACTTAGTTTTGCCGCGGCGGGAAATTTGGTGATTACAGCTGAGGCAGGGTAATAGTCCCAAGAGATTTGAGTAGGCCACTTTCCATTCCGCACGATCCCTTGTAAACATACTTTGACCAGACTTAACCCACACCAGAATAAAGGTCTTCTCCTTTTGGTAAGACCATGGGTTGGGATCGGAGATCAACACCCTTTCTATTCACGTGTTTTTTCTTTCTCGGTAGGCCTTGTGTGGGCGCTTGTGATATCCCTGTATCCGGCCTCAACGCCGCATTTGAATCCATTTTCCATTCGAGGTTTCGGATCACTCCGTGCACTCCGAGACGGAGGAGGACTGTTCTCGGCAATCCCATTGGTGGCGCAACTCTGATCAGCATGAACTGTGGCATCGATGTGGCGTAGGCATAGCGTCATAGGATGTGGAAAGTGTGCGGCGTTTAGGTGTAATCTCCGGAAAGCTATTCTGGCTCGGATATCTTATATAGCGCTACATCAACGCTGCAGGGTGTATTGTGTGATCGCCCGGTCAGAGTCGAGGTTGGAGTTGACTGAAGTTGATTGGAAGGTCCGACACTATAATACATCCGGTGACCCTAAGTGATAGTCCATGTTGTCTTCATTTAGTCTCGATCAGACCAATCAGGATTTCCCCGCCAGCAGAGCAGGAATATGTGCACTCCTCCACAGGATTAGGACCCAGTTGATCCGGTCCACCCTAGACCGTCCTTTTTTCTTAGTCTCAGTCACGCTAATCAAGGCTGGTGCCAATAGAGGGGGATTACCGAAAGGAGGTTAGATTAGATTAAACCTGATCGGTCTCGGAGAAGAGTTTGACATGGTCGCTATCGGACGACACCATCCCGATGCTGCACTGTATACATATATTCTCGATCACACCAGGTTACCAAGTCCACATCATGTTAATCAGGGCTACATCACCAATCGTGACCAGTCACTTACAACAAACCAGCTTCAACTCGCAGTGAGCAGGAGTTGTTCCATTAATACTATTAATAATAATAATATATATATATATATATATATATTGTGTGAATGATAAAGGAAACTTGTGAATTCTTGGTTAAGTTGTCTTGGATTTTATTACAGAGTGACAAGAGATCAGATGTCCTCCCAGCATTCAAGCAACAATCAATCTCAATATTAGGATCCACTATGCTGTTACCCCTGACTATTCAGTCCAGCCTTATTCAGCCTCACTCAGCCTAATTTGCCATTCACACCATATGCTCCAAAAGACCTTTCATTCAGGGCACCTTATGTATTTCAGCCTATTCTGTATTGGTGTCACATGCAACATACAATTTTCTCCACTTATTACATTCATCCTCCACATGCTCACACATCTGTTTTCAGTATTTGTATTGTTCACTTCACCATTATATCTCCTTTATATTTCCTTTTATGTTCAACTCCACTTTCATTATTCACAATTACATTCTATCATTTCTATTTCTGTCATACACTCTATTGCTACATTCCTTATAGGGTAGCTCTGCTAGGAAACAGAATAATGCATCATCCCCCCCCTGTCTCCAAGAAATCAAGATTGGGACATTAGCATTCCATCTTGCACATGGAATCTTTGCCTTTCTCATGTAATATAGGAATCCAGTCAACTCTTCATAGATAAGAAAGTAGTATAAGATCTTATACCTTCAGTAGTCTGCTCTTCAGTCAGAATATTGACATATTGACATTACATCCTCCATTCTATACAAAATTAGGGTTCAGTGAGACCCAGTGGGCACAACACACAACTTGAAGCCATACCCTATTATGAGCCTCACCATTGTTACTACATTGGGAGATTTACAATTAGGAGATAATAACTACATCCTTTCCACCCTTAACAGTATATTCTGAGTACCACACCTGACCTCACTTCACTTTTCATGTTGTCATGAATACCAGATCAACCATTCCTACCCAGGGGTTTATCCTCAAAATACAGAACCAGTTGCAGTGAATATCCAAGATATGTCAATTCTCCGAGCAGCCTTCAGGCCACAACCCTCAAGACCCATCAGGTAGAGACCCCTCATCTGATGGACCTTGAGACTGTTAGGTATCAGTAATGCTAATAGTGTGGACAGGAATCGGCCAAGTCCTGCAGACCAATTGGGGTAGCTAGGCTTCAATGTACTCATGTGTTGCACCCTGCTTTTCTGTGCATGCCACTAATTTGGACAGAAGAAAGACCTGGGAGAGTGCCAAGGGTATCGGCCTGAGTAAGGGACTTCAGATGGGGGATGTCAGGAAACGAACTCCTCTGAGGCCTGACCCAAGTCCAAAGTCCTATTTCAAACTCCACCCAACTCCAAAGCTGAAAAAACCAAGTCCAAGGGATCACCAAAGTGAGAGATCAGTCTGAGTGTAGCATGGGTAACTAGGCTCTGGGATAGCCACGAGAGATGTGGACTTGATACCAAAAGGTTGGCTCTATTAAATCCAAGTGAATAGATGTGTAAGCTGGTGCATGGACCATTTACATAAAGAGTATATAAGGGAGGCTCACCAGTAGCAGAATCCTTAGATTTTCCTCTTTGGATTTCCCCTACTTAGGTAAGAGCTCCACATGTAAACTTAGACAATCATATATGAAATAATTTGGATTTCCCCTACTTAGCTCTACTGTGAGACATTCCCAGTAGATGCTGGAGGGTTGCCCTTACAGGGGAAGGGAAGACTAGAGAACATAAACCAAGTTGATATTCAGAGTGAAGAACTATCTACATACATTTGCTACTTATATAGGTTAAGAAGTGAGATGTGGAATAAGGAGTGGAGAACAATAAGATATGTGGAGCATGTGGAGGTATGGTCCACAATGATCAAGAATAGAATAAGGAATGTGGACAAGAATAGAACAATGAAAATAAGATAATAGAAATGTGGCCAAGAATAGAATAATAGAGAGTGACCAAATATGAGACAATAGGGTCATGGCCAAAGATAAAACAATGGTAGAATGTCCCGAGGTGAAGTGGGCCAAGAAATAAAGAATAAACAGGGTGGGGATTAACAGAAAATAAGTGGGGAAGAGTGGATAAGGGATAGGAATAGAGAATATGGATGGTCGATGTGCCAAGCCGAGACCAATGTACCAAGTGACATATGTGTGGCTTGGTCACTTGTATGTGGAATTAGACTGACCGTTGGGTCAGCACTGCCGAGTTACTGGGCGCTCGGTACATGCACTTGACACAGACAATGAAGACCCCATCCCCTCAATGATAATGATACAGAAGACACCTATTCTAGTATGAACACAGGTTCTGACACTGACAAGATAGTCAAGAAACTAGTCCAGTGATTACCCTAACCTGTTATAACCAATGATCCTGGTTCATGGCCAAGAATTGCAAGCCTAAGGTATACAATGGTATAGACCAAGCTAAGATTCATGCTGAATTTCTGAGGCCACCCATCTGGTTTTAAAACAGATGTGTTGAGGGTTCAGTATTCCTCTTACCTTATTGGCCCTACACTACAATATTTTGAACAAGCCATTCTAGGCAAAATCCAACCCAAGCCTACTGTCATGCTTCGGATACTGACAGACTTCGGTACTACCAAGGGGTGTTGTCAAAGGATCGGGCAGACTATGGCCAAATCCTACAGGCCAAGAGTAGTGGCGTTGGCTTCAACATACTCGTGCGTTGCGCCCTACTTGCCGTGCATGCCACTGGTTTTGCAACAGGCAGGTACTTGGGAGGATGCTAGTGATACCGGCCCAAGTCAAGGACTTTACAGAGGAGAAGAAGGTAGAAGGACCTAAGCTTAGTCGATACCCAGAATGAGGAAATATGTACATGCATGTCCTACTTATATAGGTTAAGAAGCGACATGTGGAATAAGGAATGTGAGACAACAAGGTATGCAGAGCATGTGGTTATTGTCCACAATGAATAAAATTAGAATGAAGGGATGCAAACGGGGATAAAACAATAAGGGATAAGATAATAGAGACGTGGCAAAGAATAGGATAATAGGGAGTGGCAGAGTATAAAACAATGGAGTCGTGACCAAGGATAATACAAGGACAGGAGGTCCCAAGTTAAGATGGACTGAAGGGTGAGGATAAGCAGTTGTGGATGGCGGATGTTCCTAGCTGAGACTGGTGTACCAAGTGTTATGCATGTGGTATGGGCACTTGGTCGTGGATATAGAATGGTTGCTCGGTCAGCATTGCCGAGTAGATGGTTCTCGGTATGTGTACTTGACACCTACCTGGATTACAGTCTGGAAAGACTTTTGATATGAACTCAAAATGAATTTTGCACCTTTTAACAATACTACACAAGCAGAGATTGAAATTGGCCAGATAGTCATATAGACATAAAGGATCACCATCGTGTAGCATGTTACTTTATTAACTTTGCTGAGCATTCACTCATACTTAATGGAATGATTCTGCCCTGCTTTCAAAGGGTTGGCCAAGTGTATTAAGGACAGATTCCTCAACTTCCTTGGATTCAAGACCCTCACTGAACTTGGACAGTATTTGTTGGGGATCAATAGCAGGTATTGGGAACACAAGGAGTATGGCAATTTGAGGAATCCAGCAAAGGATCCAACACATCCACATCCAATCACTCCAACTCCAATAACAACAATGATCAGTCCATGTCTAACTCTAACTGAAACAACAGAAACAACAAGAAATGTAAGAGGGGGATGAAAAATAGCAACAATAAATCTTCCAACAACAACAACACTAATGACATCTTGTCCAAGCTTACAAAAGATAGAAAGCTATTGCCAGAAGGATGACAAAGGCAAATTGACATGGGATTATGTCTCTTGTATGTGCTAAGTCCAAAGTTGAGTCAGGTCTGAACTGAGTTATGCTGGTCCAAGGTCATGTGTTCAAAATCTTGGGGACTTGGCTTCAACTTATGTTGTGCCCTCCTCAATTGTCAGTCCCTAATTTTGGAGGTTCAGGGTACAGAGGTTCGGAGTTCAAAGAACAAGTGAGTGAGAATACTAAGTTGATATTTGAACTAACATATAGTACACAAGTCTGAAGGTATTTATACATAGCAGTCCTTATTTAACTAATTAAGGGAATAATAAGTTAGATGAAAATAGGCTACAAATAAAATCTACATCTAGTGTTACACTAAGAGTATTCAATAGTTCTACGAGAAATGAAGGATGTCTGAGGTCCGAGGTGACTGTTGCCAATTGGGGTTCAGAGTAGGGGTGATGAGGTTCAGAAGGGATGGGGTGGATTGGGACTTAGTTAGAGATGAGCTTCTTTGTAGTGCCCTAGGTTAGATGTCCGAGGTGTCGGGGTTATATCAAGGATATAACAGTGCCCCCCTGTTAGGACCAAGCCTTGAGGTCCTGGCATTTAATGACGATGGAAGTTACCATGGGAAGATTACATGAGTAGGCATTATGAAAAGGTATGTTGGAGATCCACCATCAAAGAAGAGGAGGTTGGAGGTGGTGGTTGAGGGGAATTCTTGGGTTTTGGATGCTCCCAGGGTTACACTCTTGAGAGAGGTGATGGATGAGCTATGCACATTTCAGGAAGGAGTGTCTTTGGACCTGCAGGCATTGAGGCAAGGTCCAAGATATTGGGGATGAGAATAAGCAGATTGCCAATGCCTTGGAGCATGCCAACCAGCTCCAAATTGTGGAGCAAGCTCAGTGGTTTAACTGGTCCCAGAACATGGATGAGCGGTGGGGGAACGCATTGAGGGAGACCTGGAAGGGGAAGGAGAAGGAGGGGGAACTGAAAGGAGATAATGGGTTGGAGTGGGATGATGAACCGGGTTTGCTGGAGTAAATAATGTCTTTTTCTGAATTATTGTTAAAAACCCCAAGTTGAGTGAAAATGCCTAAGTTAAAACCGAGGTGAACCAGTCAACACCAAGATAAGGAAGTCTAAGACAACATCAAAGGGCCTGGTTTGGAAGGGTATGCTGGGTGGAAGTCAGAGACTACTTCAGAGGCATGGTCGAGTTCGTTGGCTGGTAGCCAGGAATTTTCGTCTTTGGGGCCCTCATATCCGGACCACTTGACAAAGTACAGGAGTGGGCACCTGCGTCTTCTTCTGTCAAGCTTCGAGTCGAGGATCTCAGAGATCTCGTATTCAGGTTTCCCGTCGATGATGACCGGGGGTTGGGGTTGAAGTGTTCGTTCGGGGAAGGTATGTAAGAATACATTCACGGAACTTTGCGCGCTATCTTCTCAGGGGCTCTTCCCTCACTCCTTCCCTCACCCGCAGGCAGCCCGAATGTCAAGCTCAGAGCACTCTATACCTCCCCTTTTCAAACGGCTGAGAATCCGACCAAAGAGCGTTTTTAGTTTCGGCAAACAACCCTCACCTTCATCAGCCACACATGCTGATAAAGTTGGACAACGCCAAGCATCGCAAGGGCATCATGGACTTACAACAGTAGGCCCCATTTCATCGAGTGAATCCACTTCCGAAGTGCATACCGGAACAATCGATGATTCGGTTCAAGTTCTACAGGACGTGGAATCTACAAACCCTCCTGACTGTGTACCTGAACCCAGCACAACTGCTCCCGTTTGGGACGGACTTTCTTATTCAAGGAAAGTTACGTTTCCCCCCGATGGATCTACTACAGGAGGTCCCAATTCACCGAGGGAATCCGCTCCCCCTGTTGGAGCAAGCGATGGTACGGATCAGGTTCAAAAGGGCATAGAGTCTACAAAGTCTCCCGAATTTGTACCTGAACCCACCACAGCTTCTCCCATTCGCACCGACGGACCTTCCAATTCAAGGAAAGTTATGGTTGATCTCGATGAGCCGATGGATCTTCCTGCAAAACAACGCTTCAGAGGGACGCCGGAACCATATCATGTCGAATTAGAGAGAGTAAGAATGACGCTTCAAGACATGCAGCAGTCCTCGGTGCCATTAATGGCATCTGTGAAAGGATTCTTGGGGGCTATTACAGATATAGAGGTATTTTGGCGTTCGTAATATATCATAACACCATGGTCACCTTTGATGCCCCCAGAAAGTTTGTCAGGAGGAGTGGGAGGGTCCAAATTTAGTGGCAAAGCTTAGTGAATTCAAATTCACTATCTCCAAACATAGTCAAGAATCGGATTCGTCTGACTTTGTGAGTCGGCTTGATGGGATATCAGCGTGAGGGCATTTCCAATCCTTGATGTGAAAGCTTTCCGGCTGAAGGGAGTGTATAGTGTGATAAACCATCAGATGGCTGCCGTTCGGAAAACAATTTCGAAGCTACCAAGACGTGCTGGAGATTACAAAGATATCGCTACATCATATCGCACTATTTTTGAAATTTTAGACATTCAAAATAATCGAGAACATCAGTCTTCACTTCGTCCACAATTTACCTCACCAATGGGGAAAATTATCCAACCATGGTCTAACGTCTCCTTTGGTAAGCGTGTTTGTTGAATTAGTAATCGGGTTCTGAGAGCTGAGACGATCCCCGTTTTCCATTGCAGACGCTCAGGATGTTAAAATAGAAACCACGGTCACCGTCAGTAAGTGTGGTGAAACATGAAAGTAATCACAATCTCACAGCCATTTAGACCCTGGGCCCGATCCTCTCGGAAGGCTGCCGCGTGCACCGTATGCAGCATACAATGCAGCATCTTCTACGCGGCATGGATGCACAAAGGGCACTCGTGAGATGATTCTCGCTAAGCTTGAAGCATGGGCAGCCCATTTTCACGGATACAAATTGTACTGGATGAGTGGTATGGCCGGAACTGGAAAGACCACAATCGCTTACTCATTCAGCAAGATACTCGATCAGTTAGGAATGCTTGGAGCCACCTTCTTTTGTTCTCGTGCGCGAAACGAATGCAGGGATGTCGACCTGATCATTCCTACTCTAGCTTATGGACTCGCTCGACGGTCCACTTCTATTGGTAATGCTCTCTGCAAGGTTCTGGAACAGGACCCCGATGCTGGCACCCGGGAAATTGGACTTCAGTTTCGCAACCTCATTCTGACACCCGTCACCAACACACCAACAGAACTCCACCACAAACATACCGTCGTCATCATCGACGCTTTGGACGAATGTGACGACCAATTTAAAGTTGCCAAGATGCTATCATTCATTTCCCAATATTTGCCCTCTTTATCCATAAAATTCTTCATCACCGGCCGACCGGAGCAAGCGCTCCGGAATATATTTAATTCAGAATATTTGAAGGACTCACCAAGGACTTATCTACACGATGTGGAAAAGGATATTGTACGGGCGGACATCGAGATTTATGCAAGGAAGCTTTTGTGTCAAATGGCCAAGATGCGGGCCGACTTTGATTGGTCGTCAGATGACTGGCCTCCCACGTCCGAGCTCGAGTCTCTTGTCGATGGTTCAGGAGGTCTATTCATATATGCTGCTACTATATGCCAATATGTTGCGGGAGGGGGCGACTTGCGGCTGCGTCTTACGGAAATAACCACACGGTCTGCAAGAAGTCCACAGGGAAAAACCAGGAATCTGGACGAGCTTTATGGCCACATACTACGGGTAGCATATAAAATGGCGGATAATAAGGAAAGAAAAATTCTTACTCGAGTACTTCGGGCGGTGATCAGCGCTCGCAACCCCCTTTCGATCCATAGCCTTGCTGTTTTGATGGCTTTGAGCTGCGAGGAAATATATGCAGCATTGGGATTTGTTCATTCAGTCATACGTACACCCGAAACTCGTGATTACACCCTGCCAATTACCACATTCCATGTCTCCTTTTCCGATTACCTCACGGACAGCAGGCGCTCTAGAAAGCGCTGCCTTGACTCCGTTGAGTCCCACAGAGGCCTGGTTCATTCATGCTTCGGGTTGATGCAACGTCGCCTTGAGAACAATATCTGTCACGTAGATGTGCGACTGGCAAATGCGAAGATACCGTCTGCAGACCACATTTCCCATGCCCTTACTTATGCTTGTGTTTCCTGGGCTTTTCATCTAACCGAACTGTCACCCAAAGCTCCTGAAATCGACAAATTGTACAACTTCTTCGAAAACAAGGTCCTGCAATGGGTAGAGTGCCTTAGTCTCACTGGTCATCTGGAGAGTGGAATCCGGTCTTTAAAAAAACTAGAAACTTGGGCAGAGGCAAGTCATCATACTATATGTTACTGTATGTACAATTAATCTTTCAATTGTTCCCGTTAGAGTCAACACGACTTGGTATTGAAAGTCTTTGATGCTCGGAGGTTCATTACAGAGAACTTTGAACTTCTCAAAGACCATGGTCTCGAAGTATACAGTTCCGCGTTGGTATGGCTTCCAGAAGAATCGCAGATCCGCCAACAATATCCCTATGTTCCAAACTCTAAGATGACCATTGTGGGGGGAATACGAGGCAGATGGGGGGTCTGTGAGGCCGTGCTTCATGGGCATGCACACAGTGTGAATTCTGTTGTCTTCTCGCCAGACGGCAGCCGTATTGTGTCTGGATCTAATGATTGGACCGTGCGAATCTGGGATGCGGTAACAGGACAGTCACTGGCCGTTCTGGAAGGGCATTTAAAAGAAGTCACTTCAGTTGCATTCTCGCCAGACCGCATTCGCATTGCGTCTTCATCACATGATGGGACTGTCCGAATCTGGAATGGGACGACGTGCGATTTGGAGAGAATATTCGAGGAGAACTCAGGAGCGCTCTGTTCAAGAGCGCTCTATTCAGTCGCTTTTTCGCCAGATGGAACTCACATTACGTCATCATCATCAACACTCCCTGGGATTCCCCGAATCTGGAGTGTGACAACGGGCCAGTTGAAGACATTCGTCAAGCGATACAAGTCGAGAGGCCCGTCGAGTGTGGTCTATTCAGTCGCTTTCTCCCCAGATAACACTCGCATTGCGTCATCATGTCATTGGGATGTACTAATCTGGAATGCGGGGACGGAGCGCTTGGAGAGAGTATTCGAGGGGCATTCAGGAGAGGTCTATTCAGTCGCTTTCTCCCCAGATGGCACTCGCATGGCGTCATCATCTCGTGATGGGTCTGTCCGAATATGGAATGCGGGAACGGGAAATTTGGAGAGATTACTCGGGTATTCAAGAGAGGTTCGATCAAGCATTCCTTCTTCACACCCTGAAACAAAAACTCGGCATGCGTCGAGGGACGTGCCGGTAGAAGTACCTGACGGGCATTCCGATTCCGTGAACTCAGCTGTCTTCTCGCCAGACGGCAACTACATCGTTTCTGCCTCCAACGACACAACCGTGCAAATTTGGAGTTTAGTGACTGGAGTATCGGTGGCCGTACTCGAGGGCCACTCGAATTGGGTAACATCGGCCATCTTCTCTCCAGACGGCAGCCACATCGCTTCTGCCTCAAATGATAGGACCCTAAGGATCTGGAAATCGATAACGGGACATTCGGTGACCCCGCTTAAAAAAGGGTACTCAGACTGGGTGATATCGCTGGTATTTTCACCAGATGGTAATCACATAGCTTGTACATTCTCCGACAACACTGTGAGAATTTGGACAGTGATATCTGGCAGGTCAATAGCCATGCTCGTCGGCCATTCAGACTGGGTAACCTCTGTGGTCTTCTCACCGGATAGCAGCCGTATTGCATCTGCTTCCCAGGACACCACTGTCCGCATTTGGAATGTGGAAACGAATGAGTCGGAGGTTATATTCGAGAAACATTCAACCACTGTGACATCAGTCTTCTTTTCGCCCGACGGTCAGACCCTCGCGTCTTCATCCGAGGACAATACGGTTCATATATGGACTACAATGAAAGGAGAATCCATTACCGCGCTCAATGGCCATTTAAAACGAGTGTCATCCGTTGTCTTCTCTCCAGACGGTAGCCTCATCATCTCTGGATCCCACGACACGACCGTCCGAATCTGGACGTCGACGAATGGCAAGTTAGTTGCTTTGCTCGAGGGTCATACAGACTCGGTGGAATTGGTGGTTCTCTCTCCCGAAGGTAGTCGCATTGCGTCTGTATCGCGTGACATGAGTATCAGAATCTGGACCGCAACAACGGGAGAGGTGGTGGCTGTACTCCAGGGTCATTCAGGATGGCTTGAATCTCTGATATTTTCACCCGACGGAAGCCGCATCGCTTCTGCATCTTCGGACTACAGTCTCCATATTTGGGAGGTGGCGACCGGCGAGTCGGAGGTTTACCCCAACCCTATTTTACAGCCCCAGCGACAACATCAGTCCCCCATCCTTCATACTGTACAGTCCCCAGGGTGGAAAATCACTCGACCAGGGTTGTTTGTGTCTATAGATAAGAAGTGGATCCTTGATGATAATGGCGAACCAAGATGTTGGATTCCACCTCACTATCGTGATTTCACCCACTTCGACTGTCGCAATTCCACAATATGCTTTGCTTATCCCTCGGAACGTGTTGTGATATTGAAAGTGAGTTCTATGCCTGAGTTAGCTATCATTACTGAAAATATCTCATTATCAACTTACAGGCCGAATAGTATGTATGAAGAAAATATTTATAAGTTTTTATATATTTCCTTTTTGTGAGTAGCAAAGTGGTCTTGGAAGCTCTTGTGTAAGTCCTATGAGACGTCATAAATAAAACAATGGATGTAATATTATTTTGTCTGCATCTAAGTCAAATGATGACCAGGCTCGAAATATGTTGTTTCAGCTGGTGGCTGTGACTTGAGGTAGAGAATCTAAATACTGTGGTGGGGGATATATACTAGTAATTGTACTAGCTACTTTGGTACAAAGCTTTGTGACTATGGGGTTTGTACGTGAATATATGCACTCTGCTCAGTTGATGTGTGGCAGCTCGATCTTGTGTAAGCACCAGTCCAAGGAGCTGGTGGGTGGTATGCAAGAGTGTCACGTTGGTCGTGGGGAATGATCCACAGCAATAAACTTGTTCAATAACAGTGTGAGTGTGATATACAACACCTATTTAGTGATCCCTGCTGGGTCCATAGCCTTGAATGATGACAAGAGGGGTTTTGACCCAATGCAGCTTGATGTCATGTGCATGCGTCAAGTGGATATCAAATATAAGTGTGAGGGGATCTTTGGCATGAGAGACTAATTTTTATTTGTTTTAGTTACTATGGCTTTATACAAGTAAAACTCCTGACAACAATATGATCTGTAATTAATGGGATCTGTGGAGCATATGCAGGGTCAGCTCATTGTGGGTCACCCCAATGTGATCTTCTTTGAGAATGATACCTGTCAGTGGTGCCCATTAAATAGAAATCCTTCTTCCCTCTGGCCCCTCTTTTTCCTTGATGGATATTCCCATCATAAGCCATGTCTTGTGTCTTCATTCTCTTGTTTCTCTGTCATCTGTCCTCGGTGGCTGTCAAGTCCATGACACCGAGCTCCGGTTCACTTGGTAAAACTGACCGACTGACCCTTACCTATATCATCTTTCACTATCATGTGGTTTTGGTTTGGTACATCTGGTACATCATCTGGACTACTCCTCTCACCCTATCCCCTCCACCCCCTACTATTCTCTCATTCCCTGTCCATTCTCTTACCCATTCCCCCTTGAAACATTTTACTATTCCATTATTATTTGGTTGCAGCCCTATTGTTTTATCTCCGGCTATTTTCCATTGTTCTACTCTCATCTACTCCCTCATTACCTTATTCTCAACCATCTTTTATTATTCTATTCTCACTTACATTTCTTATTCTATTTCTGATCACTGTGGACAATACCTCCACATGGTTTTTCATACCTTATTGTTCTCCATTCCTTATGCCACCTTGTTCCACATCTTGCTTCTTAACCAATATCAGTAGTGGATGTATGTAGATAGTTATTCACTCTGAATATTAACTTGGTTTACCCACTCTTGCCTCCCCTTCTTTAATCTAAAAAGTCCCTTACTTGGACCAACACTCTCAGTACCCTCCCGGGTCTCTCTCTAGGCTAAATTAGTGGCATGCACGGAAGAGCAGGGTGCAACGCACGAGCATGTTGAAGCCAAGCCACCCCAAATAGTCTGCAGGACTTGACCGACCCTCGTCTGCACTATCGGCATTACCGAGACTTAACAGTGGCTGCATATATATGCCCCAGTTTCACTATTTCTTGTTCCTCTGCACATGAGTCCCTTCTCCTATATCTCCTTTATGTCCTCATATTCCTTTCCCTTCTTCCCCTTCTGTATTTTACACAATTCTCACTCTTCCAGCCCCTGCATCTCCTGATCATCTGGGCACTTAACAGGTAAGTCACCACTGTTCGTGTCTCTTGCATGATAACTACTGGTGAGTTCAGTTACTACTTTGTCTCTGACTGCATGCTAACTAATTCTTTATCCTTTTCAGGTTTTCGTCCTATTTCTCTCTGTTATACACACAATATGTATGTACCTGAATGTGCATTTCTGGCCTTTCCTCTTTATCCCTCGCTCCCCTCTCCCCATTCCTTCTGCCATTCATCACAACAGAGAAAAGAGGTTGCAGGACTGGCTAACAAGTTAGGGGGAATGTTTTTGTTAGTACTAGAATGATTATACAAATCTTCTACTATTTGTATACAACTCCTCAGTTAGCTTGGTCAGTGATTTCCATGTAGAGAACCCCCCTAACTATGAAAGATGTATATTGGTGATAAGACCTGGTGACCATTTCTTATTTGATATCAAATAAGATTCTGTTCTGTCATGTAATATGGACTCTCTATTATGCCCACCATTGTATTGTTAGATTATCTAATCCCACATACTATTCATATCTCTAATTAATGTCTTCCAAAATAAGATATTAATTAGAGATATGAATAGTATGTGGGATTAGACAATTGTCAAGTACATGTACCAAGACCCGTCTATTTGGCATTGCCAACCGAGCAACCATCCTATATCCACGACCAAGTGTCCATGCCACATGCATAACACTTTGTACGCCGGTCTTGGCTCGGCACGTCCACCATCCACACTCCCTGTCTTCACCCTTTGGTCTGTCTCCCCTGAGGACCTCCTGTCCTTGTATTATCCCTGGTCATGACTCCATTGTTTTATACTCAGCCACTCCCTATTGTCCTATCCTTGGCTACATCTCTATTATCTTATCCCTTAATTTTTTATCCCCGTTTTGCATCCCTTCATTCTAATTTTATCCATTGTGGACAATAACCATATGCTCTGCATACCTTGTTGTCTCACATTCCTTATTCCACATGTCACTTCTTAACCTATATAAGTAGGACATGCATGTACATATTTCCTCATTCTGGGTATCGACTAGGCTTAGGCCCTTCTACCTTCTTCTCCTCTGTGAAGTCCTCGACTTGGGCCGGCATCATCAGCATCCTCCCGAGTATCTGTCTGTCGCAAAACCAGTGGCACGCATGGCAAGTAGGGCGCAATGCACGAGTATGTTGAAGCCAATGCCACTACTCTTGGCCTGCAGGACTTGGCCATAGTCTGCCTGACCTTTCGACAACACCCCTTGGCAGTACTGAAGTCCGTCAGTACCCGAAGCTTGACAATAATCTAACATGTATGTACTCCTGAATCCATATATTCAGCCCTTGATTGGTAATGATATGATCTGCCTGTATTTGGTATCAATCCGTCATGGGTTGCAAGTGTGATCCAAATTGAATGTGTGTTATCATATGCAACTGTCGAAGTTTATCTATATGGTAAGAAGTCCTTATTCAGTACTTACTCATTTGTAGGACAGCTCCCTTGATATTTCCCTTGCAATGGGCCTATACCAGTTTGGTAGATACACATATGCATCTCTGATATAAGCAAGAAATCTCCCCCTATGTCACTGCTTTGTATCTCCCTAAGCAATCTTTGAGAAACATGGAGATAAAACAAAATATATTATATGATGATAATTTGGAGTGAAGAAACAGAAATATAAGAACTACAAAGATCTGATACAACATTTTATAGTAATAGTACATTTACTCATACAAGCATATATATACATTTCTCCATAGTATGCACAAAACACCTCCATAATCTGGAAAGGCATTGTTAGTTGTTTGATACACTCCTTAGATTGCCTTGCATGTGTTAGAATGAGCAACTATATTATACAGTGTAGTACACTGCCTTGATACAGATTTGAGTCAAGCTTAACTTTAGCTCAAAATTTTGTAGATTAAATGTCAATCAATTTATATTACAGCCAAGAAGTGTCTAAAGAATTTTTTTTCTCAATATATTGGGGGCACAAAAGCCTTTGTTGTGGCACAGTAAATTCTTTTATGGATAAGGTCAAAATGTGACAGATATAAATAAGTCCTTGATACAAGTATGACACCTAATTCTCTGTGCATGGAATTTGGGGCCCATTGTGATTACTCATCCATTTCTTCATCACATTCATCTTCATTTTGCTTATTTAAATGTCATTTTCATTCAATGTTTGGGAGAGCTTTAGTTTGTGACCTCTTGTTGGGGAAAAGAGAATGCTCTCTATTATTTTTTAGTCATTTTTCTAAGCCAAAACAGTCTGCAGGATCCAAACCTCTTCTCAAGAAAATTTCCACTTAATTCAGCCATATCTTGGCAAAAAATATATTGTGATGTTTTTGGCTAGTCAATCAAGAGTGAAATACCTCTGGTAAACTAACTCTTTATTTTCAAGAAGATTGAGCCTATGATAATCATAAAAACATATATAATTTTGCCTATCAATGTGTGGACCCACTGTCAAGCGTCGGATACTGACGGACTTCAGTACTGCCGAGGGGTGTTGTCGAAAGGTCGGGCGGACTATGGCCAAGTCCTGCAGGCCAAGAGTAGTGGTGTTGGCTTCAACGTACTCGTGCGTTGCACTCTACTTGCCGTGCGTGCCACTGTATTTTCAACAGACAGATACTTGGGGGGATGCTGAGGATGCCGGCCCGAGTCGAGGACTTAACAGAGGAGAAGAAGGTAGAAGGGCCTAAGCCTAGTCGATACCCAGAATGAGGAAGTATGTACATCCATGTCCTACTTATATAGGTTTAAGAAGCGACATGTGGAATAAGGAATGTGGGACAACAAGATATGCAGAGCATGTGGTCGTTGTCCACAATGAACAAAATTAGAACAAGGAATGCAAAGCAGGGATAGAACAATAAAAGATAGGATAATAGAAATGTGTCCAAGGATAGGACAATAGGAGGTGCCAGACTATATGACAAGGCTTGTAACCGAGGATAGTACAAGGGCAGGAAGTCCCGAGGTGAGAAGGGTCGAGGGGTGGGGACAGGGAGTGTGGATGGTGGACATGCCGAGCCGAAACCGGCGTACCAAATGTTATGCATGCCACGCGGGTATTTGGTCGTGGATATGGGGTGATTGCTTGGTTGGCACTGCCAAATAGACGTGTCTCGGTACAGTACTTGACACCCACAATGTATGACAACTATGGAGCCAATTCCCTAAACCTATGAAAGTGGCTCCAAACTCCTGGCTCAAGTTCTCAGTCTACAATGTACACCAAGTTCGAGTAGTAGCATTGGCTTCAAAGTACTTGTGCATTGTGCCCTACTTGCTGTGCATGTCACCGATTTGCAACAGACCAATACTTGGGAGGATACTGATGATGCCAGCCCGAGTCAAGGACTTAACAGAGGGGAACAAGGTAGAAGGGCCTAAGCCTAGTTGATACCCAGAATGAAGAAATATGTACATGCATGCTGTCAGGGGACAACCCTCTCTAAACTCCGATCCAACTCTGAAATCTTATTTCAAACTCTAATCAACTCCGAGGCTAAGATACCCAAGTCCGAAGGGACCACCGAGCGGAAACAGGAGTGACCTTAAAACATGGTGACTAGAACCCGGAGTAAGCACTCGAAGAAATAAGTACCAGGGAGTTGGCTCTACAGACTCCGATGTATTGATTTATAAACTAGTGCACAGACCACTTACATAAAGAGTATAAAAGGGGTTCACCAGCAGCGGGATCCTTAGACTTTCCTCTTTGGATTCCCCCTGCTTAGGTGAGATCCCAACATGTATCTAAATAGTAGTTGTAATTAAAACCTTTGGATTCCCCCTGCTTAGCTTAGCTCACCTCTGAGATATACCTCAGGGCTGTAAGAGGGTTGCCCTTACAGCAGGAAAGTCTCCCCAATAAGGACTGAGAGCTGTGTTGCAGCATAGTCATAGGTGGCTTTGGACTCAACCAAAGTGACTCGGAGAGTACCAACTCCTGGACATACCGAACACTGGACTCTCCCTCCTCTATAACCAAAACCACAGGTATCCCCACTATTCTCACCCCCAGCATGGATGCCGAAGATGATGGCAGGGAAGGTCTAATAAGACTGATAACTGACACACAGAGCAACAAGTGCCTTTGGGGCTTGTCAATATGGATGCTAAAGACAAGTATATAACAAAGTAACTACTAACCTTTGGGGCTTGTCAATATGGATGCTAAAGACAAGGCCCAAAGGTACGCAATGGTGCGTCGTTATGGGCGCTTATTTAAGCGCCAGAGAACGCACATGCAAAAGAGAAAAGCGCAAAAGAGAACCAAAGATGCAAGTGCAAAACACAAATGCAGGGGAATAAAATCATGACCCAACAGAAGAGCGGTTGCAGAGGTTAGAACAAGAATTGGCGGAAAACTGAGCGGCAAATGCAACGATAAGCGAAGCCCTTAGGGCAATCATGACCAAATTAAACAACCCTGAAGACTTAGAAGATGACCCAACACCGAGTATATGTTTTTCGGACCCTCGGAGTGTCGTTGCCCTACAAGGCAACTCTAGAATTTGGCCTGCCTCTCCAACAGACTTCGACAGAGACAGAGAAAAAGGGAGAGCCTTCCTCAACTCCTGTAACATCTACTTTATAATATGTGGAGACCAGTTCCCTAACAGTCAAGCTCGGATACATTGGGCCCTCTCCTACTTCAAATCTGATAGAGCGGCCCGATTTGCAAACAAAATACTCCGAAACGAGAGAAATGGACATCCCCACTATTCAGACTGGAAGGCCTTCAAATTGGACTTCATACAAAACTTCTGTCCAAAGAACGAACAGCTCTCTGCCATTACAAGGCTCGAAGGGACGGGATGGCACCAAGGAAGAGACTCGGTAGAAGAGTACATTGACCGATTCATGGAACTGATAGACCTTGCGGAATACCATGATGACAAAATGATCGTGATCAAGTTCCGCCAAGGACTCAAACCAGGGATACTGTCAAGCGCCGGATTCTGACGGACTTCGGTACTGCCGAGGGGTGTTGTCGAAAGGTCG
>QLPI01015269.1:0-13560 GCA_003314275.1 Chroogomphus rutilus | reverse complement strand
GCAAGACTCAATGACATGGGAGCTAAGATCTCTGAAGAAGAATTCCTTGATATCATATTATCTTCATTGCCACCTTCCTACGAATCAGTTATGAATGCCATGACAACCTCTCTTGAAGAAGTCGGAAAGCCGTTGGATCCGGACAATATAATCCGGGTACTTAAATCTCAATATGACAGGGGCAGGACATTGTCCCTCACTCATGAGGATCAAGGTTTCGTGGGTACTGCAGATAAAAAGGCGCATATATGCACCAACTGCAAAAAGCCGGGACACACAGCTGAGATGTGTTGGGCTAAAGGCGGTGGCAGAGAAGGCCAAGGGCCAAGGCAGAAAAAAAGATCCAAGTTCAAAAAGATGAAAGGAAAAGGTAAAGGCAAAGCTAAAGCCAACATAGCTGATGAAGATGAGTCTTCTGGAGGAGACGATGATGGATCCATGGCATTGATCAATTATGATTGCGCCGCCTTCATCAGAGACAGAACAGGCGACACTATTATCTTAGATATAGGAGCTAGTTCTCACATGATGCCTCATAAGAACATGCTTGAGAACTACAGAAGCTTCCCCACACCACGTACGATTCAAGCAGCCAATCAAGGCAGCTTTGATGCATATGGAAGCAGTCAACTCGAAATAACTACTACAGTGAGAGGGAAAGCAGTCACGTTGACATTGAAAGATACACTATATGCTCCTAAAATCGCCTTCACCCTTATTTCCATAGGCCGATGTGATGATGCCGGTAACCGGACAGAGTTTGCATCACAAAAATGCATAATAAAGAATTCGTCCGGCCATATTTTATTACAGGCACCTAAATTACACGGCCTATATCGATTGGACAACCAGTCAACTCAACATTCCACTAAGCTATGCCTAACTGCCATAGAGACGCATCGCAGGCTAGGGCATATATCATATAAGACCCTCAAGCGCCTGATGGATCGTGGCATGGTTTACGGCCTAGAGTTATCACAGGCTAGAGATAAATTCACCTGTGATGCGTGTATCAAAGCTAAGATTACACGCAAACTGCTCCCAAAAGGATCAAGTGAGCATTCAAAGAAAATCGGCGATAAAATATTCTCAGATGTATGGGGACCGGCGAGACATATCACTATTGATAAAAAGTCTTACTACGTTTCATTCACAGATGATCACTCAAGGGAATCAGTGCTCTATCTAATGAGCACCAAAGATCAAGTCTTTGCCAAATACAAATTGTATGAGGCAATGATGCTTCGGCAGAGGAATGCGTGCATCAAAACACTTCTCTCAGATCGAGGAGGTGAATATACAAGTGCTGAATTCAACAACTACCTAGACAAGCAAGGTACTCGACACCGATATACTGTTCACGACACACCTGAGCAGAATGGAGTCGCCGAGCGCCTAAATCGCACATTGGTCGAAAAGACCCATGCAATGCTTCTAGATTCCAATCTCCCTAAGTCGTTATGGGGATATGCCATTCAGCATGCTAACTACCTTAAAAATCGCACCCATACACGATCTCTACCGGACAAGATGCCCTATGAGATGATCCACCATCAAAAGCCGAATTTACAAGATGCTCATGAATGGGGGGCGGACGTCTATGTTAAAATCAAACAAGACGACAAATTATTACCTAGAGCCAAGAAAGCTAAGTGGATCGGCCATTCTGCCCAAAGCGACGGCCATTGTATATATTGGCCGGATAGTCAAAGCGTATCTGTGGAATGGAATATTATATTTGAGGCACCTAAATTGCCCTCAATCACTCCTATTTTACCTACAGACGATCGCGCAATTATTGGGCCAAAGGCCATCAAATATAGGCCAATACCACCCGCACCACCGGCACCTATTCAGGCGCCAGTACCGTCACGTGACCTACAGCTGGGTGAGAGCCGCATTGAAGAAATTATCGAGCACACACCAGAGAGAGATTTAGAAAATATACAGCCAAGTCAAACAGATGTGAGCAGACCTGAGGAAGCTCCTCCACTCTGAAGAAGTGAGAGAATACGCTTACTGCATGAGAGAGCCTCAAAGATCAGCTCCGGCAATAGATCTCAAGCTGGAGAAGCCGCACACACTAATATAACCACCCTTGCTTGCGAAGACATTGAGAATAATATACTCAACGATATCGCACATAGTTCTGATTTTTATATTCAAAAGAACGGAAGCGACAAGGATATATGCGACTATCTAGCAATAAGCGCCGAACCAATTAGTGCCGAAGAAGATGATTTTGCCTATCTATCAAATGATTTGCAATTACCTACGACAACTAATGAAGCCCTTAATAATTCTACATGGAAGACAGCCATGGATACAGAGATCCGATTGCAAATCGACAAAGACACCTGGGAACTCACTAAACCTCCTCCGGGTGTGAATATAGTCGGTAGTAAATGGACTCATGTTATGAAACACAATCAGAAGGGTGATGTAGTTTGTGCAAAGTCAAGACTCGTTGCTCAAGGCTTCACACAAACTTTTGGCGTCGATTACGACGAGACTTATGCACCAGTCGTTCGCATGACATCATTACACACTATTTGTGCTATAGCGGCTAGAAATGATTGGCCAATACATCAAATGGACGTAGATGTAGCATATCTTAATGCACCACTCGAGGAACCTATTTATATGTGTAAGCTGCCGGGATATTTCGAGGAACAACATGAAAACGTATTATTGCTGAAGAAATGCATATACGGGCTCAAACAATCGGGCAGAGAATGGTATAAGTGTCTGTTGAATGTCCTTTACTCTATTGGATTTACAAAATCAGCCTCAGATGCTGCAGTATTTTATAGACATAGGGCAAACGACTATGCCATCATTGGAGCCGCAGTAGACGATCTCACTATTACAGCTATGGACGATACTATATTGCGGGGCGTCAAAGAAGATCTCGAAGCTATCTTTAAGATGAAAGACCTTGGAGAAATCCATTGGCTTCTTAACCTGAAGATCAAATGGGATAAATCAGCCAGAACGATCAGCTTCTCCCAAGAAGCATATATTGACAAGATACTTGACTGATTTAATCTTCAAGATGCAAAAACGCATACGACTCCTCTAGATCCTACATGTAAACTATCTAAAGAACAATGCCCGACTACTGAAGCAGAAAAGAAAACCATGGAAAAAATTCCATACTAGCAGGCCATTGGTTCACTCATGTGGGCAGCAGTAGCTACCCGTCCAGATATATCATTTGCAGTTTCTTTACTATCACAGCTCTTAGAAAATCCAGGGATCGCTCACTGGAATGCAGTAAAGAGAGTATTTAAATACTTGAAGGGCACGAAAGAAAAGAAGTTGATCTTAGAGAAGAGTCGAGACGGCATAGTTGGATACTCAGATGCCGACTGGGCCTCAAAAGATCATATGCATTCTATATCAGCCTACATCTTTCAAATCGACTCAGGGAGCATCTCATGGAGCTGCCAGAAGCAAACGATCGTGGCACTCTCATCCACCGAAGCAGAGTTCATTGCAATGACTCATGCCACAAAAGAAGCCATCTGGCTCAAGAACTTTATAACCGAAGTTTTCCAACCAATAAAAAGTCCTTTAAAAATATATGCTGACAACCAATCAGCTATTACAATAGCTTACGGCAATCAGCAACACTCAAGGACAAAACACTTCGACATTCGACTCTATTTCATCAGAGATACAATTGAAGGGAAGAAAATTCAAATAGAATACCTCCCTACCGAACAAATGCTCGCAGACATCCTCACAAAGGGTTTACCAGGACCCAGAGTGAAGATTCTCACCGAGAAACTCGGTATATATTGAGCTTGAGGGGGTGTGTAGGGTGCACAAATGCATCTCATCCCTGAGAAGACAAACTCAATATATTCTATTCTTGTATCGATTTTGGTATCATATTGTGCGCAATTTAATTCTAAAATTTTTGATATTATTTCTGTATTTATATCCTCAAAACTGAGGAAGTTATTGTATTACTACTGGTACGCTACTTATGGGCGCTTGTCCATGCACGACGCGACGCGCATGGCCAGCTCCCTGGATATGGACCGGTAACTTGGCTCAAACCTTCGATAGGGTCAAGGGCCGGTTACAGGGTATATGTGGGTGAAACATAACCTGCATATACTTCCCTCCTCAGTGGTTGACTACACTGAGGAGGTGAGTTGTATAATATTATGTACAGAGCCTCAGGGCTAATTTCTCTCTTATTTCTATTGTAAGATAAATCAATTAGGTATATTTTCTGAATATATCTTAGTGGTTGACTACACTGAGGAGATAAATAACTTAGATTGCCTATAAAATTCTTCAAACCTACTGTAACTTGCTCATAATCTCATCAATATATGCATGCATATGACATGTATGCACCATATGTGCCATACCTCAGGCATGTAAGATATGCACATCCTGCATGTGCACACAGACGACCAAACACACATACGGATGACATGCATGCGCTGCCCACACCATATGCACCATACGTGCCATATGTGCTATACATGCATGCATATGACACACATGTACTGTATGCGTGTGGGTGCAGCATGCACCCAACACCTGTCGACCTATGGGAAAAAAACCATGGGTTGATGGGTTCGGGTTTCCCATGGGTTGGGTGCAGGTTACCCACATTTGACCTGTGGGTGACCTGTGCCATTCCCTAGTGAAGAATGTACCAAACTGAGACCGATGTACTATGTAACTTGTGAATTGACTTGATCAACTGTACATGGAATTAGACATTAGGATTTGGTTGGTACAACTACATAAGTGAACCAAGGCTCAGTATCATATACTTGACAGTCACACAGTAAATCTGTTCCATTTCATCACACTTCTGTCAAGCCCCCGATACCAAGCTCTAGTTCACTCGGTAGTACCGACCAAACAACCCTTACCGTTTAATCCCACACCAGTGACAAGTCATTCTTCATTAGTACATGGTCTCGGCTGGGTACATTTGGCTCATCATTTGGTTCACTCTCCTCACCCCATCCCCTCTATTCTTTGTCATTCCTTCCTTCCCCATCCTTCCCTCTACCTGTTTCCCCTTGGGGAATTTACCATTCACTTAGTATTCGGTCACAGCCCTATTGTTTTATGTTCGGCCACCTCTATTATTCTATTGTCACTCACTCTCTTGTTCTTGGCCACCTCTATTGTTCTATTGTCACTCACTCTCTTGTTCTCGGTGATATTTTATTGTTCTATTCTTGCCTACATTCCTTTGTTCTATTCTTGATCATTGTGGACAATACTTCCACATGGTCTCCATTCCTTGTTGTTCTCCATTCCTTGTGCCACCCAGATCCACATTTCGCTTCTTTACCTATATAAGTAGCGCATGTATGTAGATAGTTCTGCATCCTGGATATCAACTAGGTTTACTCCTTCTTGTCCTCCCTTCTCCTGTCTAAAGTCCTTACCTGGGCCGACACTCTCAGCACTCTCCCGGGTATCCCTCTGTCCCAAATCGGTAGCACGCATGGGAAGTAGGGTGCAATGCACGAGCACGTTGAAGCCATGCCACTACTTCCTGCAGGACTTGGCCGTTACCCGTCCGACCTTTTGGCGTTCCCAAGGCCTGACAACTTCTTATTTCTTTTCATTTTGCTTATTCTTTTATGCCTTGCTTCATTTTGCTTCAGTATGTTTACTTATTATGCCCAGACATGTTTGTCCACCCTCCATATCCTGTCTCCATGTCTTGGTATTTTACTTACATTTTGTATGCTACCCTGTTCTATACTATGGTCATTCATCCCCATATATTTGACTATAAAAGTAGTGCATCATCATTATGTTTTTCAGCTCAGAAGATCAACTAAGACACACATATGTCTACTTTCTCTAAGTCCTTTGTCTATGTTTGGTACCAATAAACTTGGTCCTCTCCTGATGTCAGGCACTGAAGATGCCAACATTGCAAGGGCCGAGTACTATTGCAATTGTACCGACTTTGTTTTGGAACCCAAGAAGCTGTGACAAAACTTTGGTGTTGACCAAGGCAAGTTAAGTTCTCCAACAAGATATAGGAGGACAATAAAATACACCTGCATGGGCTATTTTTACAAAGAACCCAATTAAGAAATTATACTCCAGAGATTCACTAATCTGTTATCACAAGAGTATTGCAATAAATATTTAATGAAATCTCACATAGCCATGCAAAATGTCTTTATTGATTCTGATTCGGGTTGTTTGTCCAAAGAGAATATTTCAGGGGGGTCTTGTCAGGCATCTCATTTGTTACATATAGAATTAATAGTTTAAGGATGTTAAACTATTAGTTCTAGACTGGTTTAGGTTTATTTCCACTTTTTTATTTTTTATCTGACTTTAGTTTTTAAAGGGGTAGCCTGCCACTTCAGTAGCAAAAGCTAAGGTTCACTCTTTGGAATGAACCTTATTTAACAGGTCTTTGGACCTGTTGTTGAGTGTGGCTTCTGGTCTTTGGACCAGTTACCTAAGCAGACTTCGGTCCAGTTATAAGAGTGCTGCTGGCACTTATTTAATCCTGTGTATTAATATGGGTGAAAAATGATTGGTATTTTATGCTACATAACTAGCTTCTTTTATACTAATTCTAAGCTAATTATGTAATATCCTGATAAGGCAATTCCTTCATGAAGCTTGTGGATGTATTCAGAAGGTATTGGAAAGCCTTGGAAGCTTGTGGAGTCATTGTGTCACCATTATCACTACTTTTACAATAAAGAAATATAATATTCCCACGACTGGTACTCCCGTGACGAGTAGAGGACTTCAGACAGGAAGAAGGAAGGCAAGAAGGTGGATCCCAAGTCGATATTCAGAATGAGGAACTATCTACATCCAGGTTCTACTTATATAGGTTAAGAAGTGAGATGTGGGATCAGGGTGACATAAGACATGGAGAAAAGAATAGGGTATGGAGAGCATGTGGAAGTATTTTCCACAATACTTAAGAATAGGATAATGAGATATGGCCAGGTATAAAATAATAAAAGTGTGATAGAAAATAAAACAATAGAATGTGGCCGAATATAAAACAATAAGGTCATGGTCAAGAATAAAACAATAGAAAATTTCCCAAGGTAAAATGGGCCAAGAGAATAAAGAATAAATGGATTTGGAATAATGGATAATGAATAAATAAAGAGTGGATGATGAATAAATGAAGAGTGGATGATGAATATATAAAGAGTGGATGATGAATAAATGAAGAGTGGATGATGAATAGAGTGGGAGGTGTGGATGATGAATGTACCGAGCTGAGACCGACATACTAAGTGACTTGTATATGACTTGGTCACCTGCACATGGAATTAGACTTGATGTTTGGTCGGTACTACTGAGTGAACAGATTCTTGGTACATGTACTTGACACCTGAACACCTTCTAAAATCTACTAGCACTAGGGATAGGAGGGCATAACATAAGTATGTTGAAGCCAAGCCATGTCTGCTAGGCTTATTAGACCTAGCCAAACCCATCACCATTGTGTTTGAGGATTCTATTGCATTAGTGCCTGAGATCACACAGTGACAGCCTTTCACAGTGCTTAACAGGGGGATATATATATGGGTAGAAAAGAATGTAGCAATTCTTTAGTAATAAAAACTACTCGACAAACTTGAGAACAGTTCTGTAATATTTTACAAATTATAAGCTACAGCCACCAACTGAACATATTGTTCAAGATCAACTTTCTTAAGATAATACTCAGCAAGGTTGAAACTTCACAAGGTTTGGAATAGGGCTTGGCTTTAGCTTATGTGCTATGCCATCTAGATCTCATTAAATCTCTAACTTCAGAGGGTCTGAGGTTTCAGAGGTGAGCAAGGTAATTCTTAGTCAATTTACAGATTCAGTAATAACCGAATTAGTAGTACCATCAAAGAGTTTAAGGGGAATTAGATCAGTAACTACAGAACAACTAATTTACATGTGTATTATATACTAAATACATATTCCAAATATTAGTCAGGATTAGTGATCAAGAACAAGGGGAACTACAAATCAGGAAGAGATCCCTGGTCAAAAGAACAATGGGATCAAAAGTACAAGGAGGTGAGCAAACTTTGTGACAAAGCTGCTGCAGGATCTGAGTGGGATGTATGCCTATAATGGGGAACAGGGAATGGGGTTGAAACAAAGTGGATGTAATAACAGAGTGGAAATGAATGAGCGCTTATTGGAAGAGCAAGGTGAAGTGAGTGAGGTTTGGACCAGTGAATTGAGGGCATGGTTTCTCATTGGAGGGCTGAAGAAAGGTGGCAGAAGTGGGGTGGCTAAGAAAGGCAGAAGAGCAGGGTTTACTTGAAAAGGAAAAGTGACCATATGCTTCAAGCAGAAATTATGATAGAAATAAGTTCAGCAAGGTCATGACAGTATCCCTTCCTTATGGCTTAGTCCTCCAAGGCTATGGTAGTGAATTTTGGATGTGGCCATGTCTGAGTTTGAAACTTTGGTGAGGTTGCATAAAAGGGATGCTGGCTGGGCTGGTGGTTTCCATCATTGATGATGCTCAACAACATAATTAAAACTGTATATCAGCTAACCACCCCCACCATTTTTGACTTTAGTAGGGAACATATTGGTGGTCCCATCGATCAACCTGATCCTTTGTTCATCATTGTCAACCCTGATGTTTTGGATGCCATCAATATGATACAAGGGTTGCATGATATGCATGTTGTGTGGGTTGAGGGTTAGTCATATAAGAGTCAGAAAGTATGTTTCTTAATTTCTTTTTCTTTTTATGATCATTGCTGACTTCATTCTAGTATGCAACACTTCAGCTCATGCATAACATGAGCAAAGGTGATGTGAATCCTATGCAACATTGAGTCTGGCATAGAGGTCTTATTCCTTATTTAGGTGTTCCCTGAGATCATTGTCCTCAAAGCATTTCATGTTATGGAGTTGGCTCTAGATGGTAGTAATGACTATTTTAGGCTTCTTTGTCATTATCCCAGATCTCTATGGCATACTTTTTCATCTCTAACATCAAGGCCAGTGACTTTGACACTGTGACCAATATTTGGGTTTTAACCAATCCCTCTCTGGTAAGATATTTTTCAAGTCTCTCCTTTGCTTTATCTACTCTGGCCTCCTCATCATCAGTGAGGATATGTGCCTTTGGAAAGATAGGAGGATTGGGATACCTATCAATGGGTCTCTCAATATATCTCATGGACTTGAAATAGCTACAGAGAGTTGCTTGCCACAAGGACCAATTTGATCTATTAGTAGTTGTCAAGTACAAGTACCGAGCATCAGTTCACTGAGTAGTGCCGACTGAACGATCAGTCTAATTCCATGTGCAAGTGACCAAGTCACAAACAAGTCACTTAGTACCTTGGTCTCGGTTTGGCACATTCATCATTCACACCTCCCACTCCATTCGTCATTCCAGTCCTCCTTCATTCATTTTCCATTATTCATAATCCATTTATTCTTTTATTCTCGGCCCATTTTACCTTGGGACATTTCCTATTGTTTTATCCTCGGTCATGACCATATTGGTTTATACTCAGTCGCCTTCTATTGTTTGCACTCTTATTATCTTATCCCCAGTCATATTTCATTGTTCTATTCTTGAACATTGTGGACAATACCTCCACATGCTCTTCATACCTTATTGTTCTTCTGCATGTCTTACACCTGTCAAGTACACGTACTGAGACCTGTTTATTCAGCAGTGCCGACCGAGCAGCCATCCTATGTTCACATCCAAGTGGCCATGCCGTGTGCATATCACTTGGTCCGCCGGCCTTGGCTCGGCACATCCACCACCCATACACCTACTCCTCACCCCTCGGTCCATCTCACCTCGGGACTTCCTGTCCTTGTATTATCCTTGGCCATGACTCCATTGTTTTATAGTGGGCCACTCCCTATTGTCCTATCCTTGGACACACTTCTATTATCCTATCCTTTATTGTCTTATCCCCATTTTGCATTCCTTCATTCTAATTTTACTTGTTGTGGACAATAACCACATGCTCTGCATACCTTGTTGTCTCACATTCCTTATTCCACATGTCGCTTCTTAACCTATATAAGTAGGACATGCATGTACATATTTCCTCATTCTGGGTATCGACTAGGCTTAGGCCCTTCTACCTTCTTCCCCTCTGTTAAGTCCTCGACTTGGGCCAGCATCACCAGCATCCTCCCGAGTATCTGTCTGTTGCAAATTGGTGGCATGCATGGCAAGTAGGGTGCAATGCACGAGTACGTTGAAGCTAATGCCACTACTCTTGGCCTGCAGGACTTGGCCATTGTCCGCCCAACACCCTTCGGCAGTACCAAAGTCCGTCAGTACCCGAAGCTTGACAATACCACCCTGATTCCACATCTCACTCCTTAACCTATATAAGTAGTATATGGATGTAGATAGTTCCTTGTTTTGAATATCAACTTGGTTTATGCCTTCTTGTTTTCCCTCCTCCCATCTGAAGTCCCTTACTTGGGCCGACACTCTCGGCACTCTCCCAGGTATCTCTTCTGTCTGAAATCAGTGGCACATACAGAAAGTAGGGCACAACACATGATATGTTGAAGCCAAGCCACCCCAATCAGTCTGCAGGACTGTTAAGTCTCGGTAATGCCAAAAGTATGGACGGGAGTCGGCCAAGTCCTGCAGACTGATCAAGGTGGCTAGGCTTCAACGTACTCATGCATTGCACCCTGCTTTTCCGTACATGCCACTAATTTGGACAGAAGAAGGACCCAGGAGGGTTCCGAGAGTTTCGGCCCAAGCAAGGGACTTCAGACAGAAGGAGGGAGGACTAGAGAATGTGAACCAAGTTGATATTCAGAGTGAGGAACTATCTACATACATCTGCTACTTATATAGGTTAAGAAGCAAGATGTGGAACAGGGTGGCATAAGGAATGGAGAACAATAAGGTATGAAGAATCATGTAGAGGTATTGTCCACAATGATCAAGAATAGAATAAGAAATGTAAGCGAGAATAGAATAATGAGATATGGCTGAGAATAGAATAATGAGAGAGTGGATGAGAATAGAACAATAGAAAATGGCCGAAGATAAAACAATGGCCGTGACTGAAGTAATAGATGAATAATAAATGTCCCAAGGGGGAGATGGGTAAGGGAAAGGATGGGGAGGAAATGAACAATAGGGAATAGAGGGGATGGGGTAGGGAGAGTGGACAAATGATGTGCCAAATCTACCGAGCTGAGACCATGTACTTGTTGGGTGCAAACTTGCATCTCACCCCTGAGAGAGCAATCTCAATATATTGTAGTATCATATCGATTTCGGTATCATTCTGTGCGCCTTTGAACTCTTTATTTTTCACAATTTTATTTGTATTTTTACCCTCATTATTGAGGGAGTTATTTGTATTCTACTATGTACGCTACTTACGGGCGCTTGTCCACGCACGACGCGACTAGCGTGGCCAGCTCCCTGGATTTGGAACTGGCAGCCTGGCTCAAACCTTCGATAGGGTCAAGGGCTGGCTGCAAGGTATATGCGGGTGAGACACGACCCGCGCAAGCCTCCCTCCTCAGTTATTGACTATACTGAGGAGGTGAGTTGTATAATATTATGTACAAAGCCTCAGGGCTAATTTCTCTTTTAATTCTTTTGTAAGATAAATTAAATAGGTATATTTTCGAATATACACTCAGTTATTGACTATACTGAGGAGATAAATTAAATAGCTGCCTAAAGAATTCTCCAATCCTACTGTACTTGCTCATAATCTCATCAGTACTAGTGAGGAATGACTTCTCACTGGTGTGTGGGATTAAACGGTAAGGGTCATTTGGTCAGTACTGCCAAATGAACCGGAGCTCAGTATCGTGGACTTGACAAGGACTTGGCCAATTCCCACCAGCATCGTGAAGTCAGTACTATTGCATTAGTACTCAGTGCATGCATCATTGGCATTCTCGATGCCTAACAGTAGCTAGCTTCCCCATAGTGAGAGGTTGTTTCTCTGATTGCTCCCCAGGGCCCATAACCTATGGAGAGATAATAGACAACTTTTCAACAGCAGGTATCAGAGTTTTTGAGGTAGTCTAAATAATTACACTCCTCAGTGAATGTATCACACTAATTTATTTGAATATTCCTAAATAATTACACTACAAAAGAAAAAAAGAGATAATTCACACTAATAATTACACTAGAAATACATTTAGCTCACCTCCTCAGTGAATGTCAATTACTGAGGAGTAGGCTGACAGGTACACATTACCAATCTTTGGTTCACTCAGTCATACCAGCCAAATGCCTTACTGTCTAATCCTACATATAAGTGACCAAGTCATTATTCACCAGTCACTAGTACATTGGTCTTGGATTGGTACATTTACTTCATCCTTGGTCCATCCTATCTTCTATTCTTTTTCATTCCCATTTATTCTTTTATGCATTCTGCTTCACTTTAGTATGTTTGCTTATGCCTGGTCATACTTGACCATTCTTCATATCTTGTCTCCATGTCTTTTTATTCTACATGTATATCTCATGCTACCCTGTTGCATACTAAGGTCATTCATCCCCATTTCTTTGACTATAAAGGTAGCATAATTTAATGTATGTATTCTTTGTTCAGAAGATGAACAAAGACTTGTATATCTTCTCTTCCTCCAAGTCCTTCATCCACATTTGGCACCAACAATCTTGGTACTCTCCCAAGCAGTCAGGGGATAGCCCTGAGGGCCTATTCCCTCTCTTCTATTTTCCTTATATTCACCTTTAATTCCTTCCCCTTTATTCTATTTGTTAGAACCAGGGACTATTGAGTCAATTTTATATATATCTTCTATACTAAACATCCATTATCTCCCCCAACAATTCCCCAATCAATACGAGAATCCATACCAGGACTCCACACACTATGAGGAAGATACACAAATATTCCCATGATTTTAGGAGCGTGTTTCGCACCACACTGTCTACCCGGCCCCATGCCTAACCCAAGGGCCGGCTCACATCACTTGGGCATGTTGGGAAGGAGATTTACTGGCATGTTCTATTTCATTCATTTTATCTTTAATTCTATTCTATTTCTATACTTCCCCTATGAAGTTTTCCCTATATAGTTTCCACAGCATATATGCCGGTGTACCACATGCATGGCCGCATTAGGCTGGCTTCTAAACTCTACTCCATGAAGTTTTTGTCTTACCAATCACTTTCCATTTCATATAAATACAAGACATATTTACAGTAGAATAGTAACTGTCAAGCTTCGGTCACTGACGGACTTCGGTACTGCCGAGGGGTGTTGGCGAAAAGGTCGAGCGGACTATGGCCAAGTCCTGCAGGCCAAGAGTAGTGGTGTTGGCTTCAACGTACTCGTGCGTTGTGCCCTACTTGCTGTGTGTGCCACCTATTTGCAACAGACAGATACTCGAGGGGATGCTGATGATGCTGGCCCGAGTCGAGGACTTAACAGAAGAGAAGAAGGTAGAAGGGCCTAAGCCTAGTCGATACCCAGAATGAGGAAGTATATACATGCATGTCCTACTTATATAGGTTAATGTCAAGTACCCGTACCGAGGTCCATTATTCGCCAGTGCCGA
>QLPI01015264.1:0-13909 GCA_003314275.1 Chroogomphus rutilus | reverse complement strand
CTCTAAAGCTGAAGCAATCAGACCTGCTGCCATCTCCTGATCCAAATCCCACTTTTCCTGATACGCAGACACTGTAGGGCGCTTCTTCTTGTTATTAACAAGCATCCACAAACCCTGAGAGTGTAACATGGCAGTCATATTGAATGCCCAGTCATGATAATTTGTGTCTGACAGTATGGGAAATTTTGGAGAGGTGGTATCGTCATTGGAGGTGGATGTAGACATGGTTTGTTTGATGAGGTTGGTGCAAATATTGGTGTAGCAAAGATTGGTGTATGGTAGGTGAATGAATGGAGTGATATGTCGCTTCTTTGGGCGCTTAAATTGGTGTGTAAGCGATGCACAAACAGCTGGTGGAGCAGATACAGGAAAAATATGATGCAGGAGATGTGAAAACAGGGTGGAACACCAAGCAGTGGCTAAGGAGTGTCCTAAGGGGGTCCTAAAGGGTCCTATAGGTTGGAAAAATGGTCCAAATGGCACCAGTTACTCCCCAACAACTTCAGAACTTCAGGGCTCAGAATAGGATGGCACAACCTCGCCGCAAATCAGGTGAACTGTTAAGAATCTGCAGACCACAGATTCCAGCACCCAAGGATGACAAGAGGCCTCAGTCAACCGGCAAACTAGTCAAAGACTAGGCCAGGGGTGTGGCTTTGCAACACTAGGCAATGAGGAGGGATCCTGTCCTACCACTGGCTGGCTGAAGTCCTTAGGAGGTTGTTGAGCAACTGCTGGGAGAAGCTGAGGGGAAGGAAAGGGAAAGAAGAGCTGTAATAGGGCAAAAAAGTGAAGTTGGTGTAGTTGTTGAAGTGCTTTTATAATGATTAGATGGGCTCTGATCAGGGATCAGTTGCTGGCCAATGATAGAGGGCCTAGATAAGTACAAAACACAATAGGTTGTGTTGTGTGGATGTCTATAGATAAAGCGCAGGGCCCATAACCTGTTGGAGCGCAAAAGTGAAAACTGTGTTATTATGTAAGCCAAATTCAAACTCAGCTCAAAACATCAAAGGTGTAATACATAAAACAAGTCATATCTGGCCAAATACCAGTCATGCATAAATGGAAACATAAAAGGGGACTTCAGTGCATCTCAACAAATTCATCAACAGACACTTCAACATAGGCTTCATTTGACCCTTGTGTTCATCACATAGTACTCCAGTACTATTCTTGTGCAAGAAGGATGGCTCCCTGTGACTCTGCATAGACTTCTGAAATCTAAACAGAATAATAAAGAAGAACCGATATCCACTTCCACTTATCTCTACCCTCTTGGATGCTCCCAAGAAGGCTTATATTTATACTAAAATCAATCTATGACATGCTTACCACCTCATGTGAATTGCCAAAGCAGACAAATGGAAGATGGCCTTTAGGACTTATTTATGGGTCCTTTGAATGGCTTGTCATGCTATTTGGTTTATCTAATGCCCCTGCAGCTTTTCAGCATTTCATGAATGACATTTTCAGTGATCTCTTAGACAACTGCACCATCGTCTATTTGGATGACATCCTCATTTATTCCAATGACAAATCCTCACACATCAAACATATTCATGAAGTCCTATGACAATTACACAAACACAACCTATACACTCAAGAAGACAAATGCTCCTTCAACCAAACATCGGTCAAATACCCCAGATATATCCTATCACCTGATGGCCTTACGATGGTAGAAGACAAAGTCAAATGCATCAATCAATGGCCTGAGCTGTGAAAAGTCAAAGACATCCAATCAGTCCTTGGATTTTCAAACTTCTATTGATTATTCATTAACAACTACTCTGCCATTACGACTCATTTTACCTGACTCACTCAAAAAGGTCTACCTTTGAACTGGTGTGAGGAGTGTAGAGATGCATTCAATAAGCTGAAACTGGCATTGTCTGCCCCCATTTTAACTCATTGGACTCCTGATTGCCCCTTCATTGTGGAGACAAATGAATCATATTATGCTTTAGCAGCTATACTCTCTCAACACATGCCAGACTGTGACCTTCATCCAATCACTTTTCATTCCTAAACTTTCACTTCCTCCAAACTCAACTATAGTGTTTACAAGAATGAACTACTCACAATTTTAGAAGCTTTTCAAAAGTAGTGTTGCTACTTGGAAGGTTCTGCTGAGCCCATATATGTCATCACTGATCATAAGAACTTGGAGTACTTGTGTATGACAAAGTTGTTGACTAGACATCAAGCTAGGTGGTCAGAATACCTGTCCCAGTTTAACCTCATCATTTGTTTCAGACCTGGTGATTTGGGCACTAAGCCTGGTTCACTCACTAGACAATGGGATATCTACATTAAGGAGGGGATAAGCAACTATGCCACCATGAATCCCCAGAACCTTCAACCTATCTTTTCTCAACATCAGTTGACCGTATCCCTTTGATCACAACCCTTGTCAAACCTGTTTTGAGGGCCATGAATCTTATGGACACTGAGCGTATCCTGAATGACATTAAACATCATCTTTCCTCCAACTCCTTATCCCAGAAATACCTTGTGAATAATGATGACCCAAAGTGGAAGACTAATCCCAATAGTCTGTTACTATTTGACAATCACATCTACATTCCTGAGGCACAAGACTTATGTTTATGAGTTTTACAACATAAGCATGATCACATTCTATCAGGACACTTCAGAATTAACAAAACATTAGACCTTGTTAGATGTGACTTCAATTGGCCTGGCATTAGGTCATTCATCAAAGACTACTGCAAATCCTGTACAACCTGCATGCAGAGCAAATCTCAATGTCATAAGCCTTATGGATTACTCAAACAGCTTCCAGTACCAGAAGAACCTTGGAACTCAATATCCATGACTTCATCAAACAGCTCCCCATATCTGTGGGATTCATGGCCATCCTAGTCATCGTTAATTGCTTTTCCAAGCAGCCAATATTCATTCCTACATTTCATACCATCACTTTAGCTCAACTCACAGAACTCTTTGTCCTTCACATATTCTCAAAACACAGCATTCCTTCTCATATCACTTCAGATAGAGGCTCAGAATTTGTATCACTGTTATAAATTGACTCTGACCACTCTCCAAAACAGACTTTCTACAGCCCAATTGGAAAACAACTTTCCAATTCCGACACTTTCCGTGACTCTGGAAATCAAGGTTCTGCATGTAAACAAACTTAAGATCGACACATACCTTGCCCATTGTTTTCACCCCCCATTAGCCCCCTTGTATTTTTCCCATCCCCTTGTCTTTACCTGGCACAAGATAGTACAAGGATAGATACATGTATATAAGACACTAGTTGACTGGACTATTCGCCAGAACAAATATCGATTTAGTTCTGCCTCATAGTTCCGAGTCAGTTCCAGTAACTTTCCAACTTTTCCAAAATTAGGGACAGACAATCGAGGAGGGTGCAACACATAAGTTGAAGCCAGTCCTTGCAACCTCAAACCACTTGAATGACTAGTCAATCTACCTAAATACCATGAATAGTCCGAAGCCCTGGTGCTTCTGTCCTTCTGCACTTTCCATCCAAACCAACCTTCGATTTCCAAACATACCATTGGAATCATTGTAAATAATCCTAGAAGCACCAGCTAAGCACATGATACACAATCTTAACAGTTACACTTTTGGCATTTTCTTGGGAAAGCCCTTGATATGAAGTTGCATTTCACCTAAGGCTATCACCCAGAAGGTGATGGCCAGATGGAACATACTAATCTGACATTAGAACAGTACCTTCACATCTATTGCAACTATCAACAAGACAATTGGGCTTCACTATTATCCCTTGCAGAGTTCACCTATAGCAACACTCCTAGTACCACTATGGGAGTCTTGCCATTCTTTGCCAATAAAGGCTACCACCCTAACTTTACCATTCATCCTGAATGTGACCTCGTTTCATCTCAAGCCCAAGACTTTGAAGTTAACCTGGACAAATTGCACCAGCAGCTTTGAATCAGTATTCTTGAGGCTCAACAAATGTACCAGACCTCAGCAGTGTCAGGCACCAAAAATGCCAATGTTGTGTGGGCTGAGTACTAATTTAATAGTACCAACTTCACAATGCTGGTGGGTAATCAGACAAGTACAGTAGACTAATTGGGGTGGCTTTGCTTTAACATACTCATGCATTGCACCCTACTTTCCATGTGTACCACTTCTAAAATACACAAACATTGGGGCAGTTTTTTGACCTGCTGTAGTATAAGGGTAATCCCAATGGTGCCTGAAGGCTATCACACAGTGCCTGGCAATAAGGGGATTCCTAAGTTTAGTCATTTATCTGTCTACATGAGGGGAGGGTACTTCACCTAGCAATGGAGGATTCCTAAGAGGAAAGCCTGAAGCATATTACTAGTGAGTCCTGCTATCAAGTCTACAATACCATGCTCTGATTTACTCAGCAGTACCGAGCGACCAACCCTTACCCATATCATCCCTCACCAGTGTGTGGCCTCGGCTCGGTACATTTGGTTCATCATTTGGTTCATTATCCCTATCCCACCCTCCTATTCTTTATTATTCTTTTATCCCCTGTCCTTTCCCTTGCCCGTTTACCCTTGGGACACTCACTATTCATTGTCACTCGGCAGTGGCCCTATTGTTTTATGTTCAGCTACTTTCCATTGTTCTATTCTCACTCACTCTTTTGTTCTCGGCCATACTTCATTGTTCTATTGTCATCCACATTCCTTGTTCTTGTCAAGTCCATGATACCATGCTCTGATTTACTCAGCAGTACTGACCGGCCGACCCTTACCTATATCATGTGTGGCCTCAGCTCGGCACATTCAGTTTATCATTTGGTTCACTTTCCTCATCTCACCCTCTCTATTCATTGTCATTCATTCATTCCCTGTCCTTCCCCTTGCCTGTTTACCCTCAGGACATTCACTCTTTGTTGTCACTCGGCAGTGGCCCTATTGTTTTATGTTTGGCCACCCTCTATTGTTCTATTTTCACTCACTCTTTTGTTCTCGGTCATAGTTCATTGTTACATTCTTGCCCACATTCCTTATTCTATTTCTGATCATTGTGGACAATACCTCCACATGATTCTTCATACCTTATTGTTCTCCATTCCTTGTGCCACTCTGTTCCACATGTTGCTTCTTAACCTATATAAGTAGCCAATGTATGTAGATGGTTCTTCGTTCTAGAAATCAACTAGGTTTACCCCTTCTTGTCCTCCCTCCTCCTGTCTAAAAGTCCTTTACCTGGGCCAACATTCTCGGCACTCTCCTGGGCATCCCTCTGTCCCAAATCAGTGGCATGCATGGGAAGTAGGGTGCAACGCACGAGCACATTGAAGCCAATGCCACTACCCCTGGCCTGCAGGACTTGGCCACTCCTTGGCATTCCTGGAGCCTGACAGTTCTATTCTTAATCATTGTGGACAATACCTCCACATGATTCTTCATACCTTATTGTTCTCCATTCCTTGTACCACTCTGTTCCACATGTTGCTTCTTAACCTATATAAGTAGCTAATGTATGTAGATGGTTCTTCGTTCTGGAAATCAACTAGGTTTACGCCTTCTTGTCCTCTCTTCTCCTGTCTAAAGTCCTTTACCTGGGCTGATACTCTCGGCACCCTCCTGGGTATCTCTTCTGTCCCAAATCAGTGGCACACATGGGAAGTAGGGCGTAATGCACGAGCACATTAAAGCCAAGCCACTACTCCTGGCCTGCAGGACTTGGCCACTCCTCGGCATTCCTGGAGCCTGACACCTGCACCCTATAGAGCCTGTACCTATGCACTGCTTCCCCAAAATATCTTACCCTTCCCTTGGGTCCAGTAGTATGATCTTCTAAGTGCCCATAGGCCCAGTCCCAAGTGTCTGGTTTGAGATTTCAGGTTGTCAGTTTGGTATGCAATGGGGAGCTTAGTCAGTTGTTCAACCTTAGGGATAGGTATTTTGAACTCTCCTAACCCTCAGCTTGTCTGTTACCTTGGCCAATGTTCTCAGGTCTCCTCATCTCCTGCACTACCCTTCTCTTCCATAGGTATGCCTCTCACCATCTAGGACCTTTAAGGATGTCAAAGCCATCAAGCCATTAGGCCAAAACCTCAGCTGACTCTACAGTTCTGTTGGCTAGATGGTTGGTTCTCAGCTTAGGGACAGGGACAGGTCATCCTTTGACATATAGAACAAGAAAAGAACAAGGGGGTGAACTATTAGGAACCTCAGAAGCACTCATCATGATCATATGGTATAGAGTATATAGGACCATGGAATTGGGTAGACAGAAAGTGTTTGGACCCTCAGTGGCACAGCCAGAAGTGTGACAGAATGGGCAGATGGGCCATGCAGCCATTTGTTCGATCAGTCTAGGGCATGAACCATAACATATACCAAATACTGTATCTCTAAAGTTCCTGACAGTTTGTCCCCTTGTTCTTTTTGCTCCTTGTACTTCAGCCCCCTTGTACCTTGGTTTTGTTTGGTACATTCATTAGAACTACAAGGGGCTCACACATGAATATAAACCTCCAGTCAAATGGACTGTTCACTAGTTAAAATATCAACTTAGTCTTCCTATCTGTACTTGCATTTTCCATAAATATGAAATAAGGGAAAGATGATCTAGGAGGGCACAACACATAAGTTGAAGCCAAGTCCTCAGGACTGTAAACCCTAGCATTGACTATCCCATAGTTGTCATTATGAGTCCAACCACCCATCATTGCCTGTCTGCCTTTCTATCATCCATCATCCATCAACCATCAACTTAACAATCCAACCATTTGTCTATCCAATACATTATCACCTATAGACAGCCTGTGCCCTTCATATAAACTACAGTCAAGTATAAATTAAGCACTTGAACCATGGACTTAACATCAGGAACCTGCTGGAGTTGTGGAGGTCAATCTGATGTATAAGTGAATTGTTCCAAGCTGTAATAGCAGATATAGTCTATAGTGACATGTGTGAATGACAGGTGCATATGTTTTGTTATAATCAACTCCAAATGTTTGCATATTTTGCCTAGGATGGCTGGTTTGAAGTATTGTAATGTGAGACCAGTAAGGTGAGATGGTGTACTGAACCCTTGATACATCCATTTTGAAAGCAGAAGGTTGGTCCTGGAAATTCAGCATACATTGAAGGAAGCATGTATGAAGCTTAGTTTGGTCTGTGCCATTGTAAACCTTGGGTTCATGAACCTTGACATGTGAGCCAGGGTTGGCAGTTATAGTAGGTTAGACTAATGCTTGATTAGTTTTTTGACTATCTGGTCAGCATCTGTGCTGGTATTGTTACTGTATTTGGTGCTATCAGTATTATCCATCTTGTCACAAAATGACCCCAGACTTTCCCATCAACCACTCTGCAGTCCTGGGTATGCTGGGAAACATTGGGGGTATTTGCGGATGTAATTGACTAAACATATGCTAACTGTTTCTAATGCCATTGTTGACAGTATAAATTGAGAAAGCAGAAGTAAGGTCCATAATATTAGGCTGCAGTGGAGACATATGACCAAACTGTAGTTTGGTGTAGCAGATTAGATTTCTGTGGGGCTTTCCTGGGGTAGAATATTGAATTGTTGGCTATATAAATAGGGAAATATTCCAATAGAATTTCTGGTGATTTTATCTGTATTTATTGTTAGGGAGATTATTGCTCTATGGCAGTTCTACTGGGAACTGAATCCCGGGTTTGGCCTGCGCTTAGGTACCATTCCAGGAAACCGGCATGGGTGCCAAAGCACCGGTTTATAGAATTCTGGTCCTCCCACAAGGTAGAAATAATAGATGATGGAATATAAAAATGATATTTGTCATTGGGAACTTAACTCTTGATCCAGGTATTGTTACAATGAGTTTCTGGTGTTTTCATCCAAAATAGGAAAGTGCGATGTCTGGCGCTTAACCTTCGGTTCAGCACGGATGATAGTTTTGAGTGTAGTTCAAGAATTAATGGGGATGACAATGTAGAAAAAGAATTTATTGTTCTCTTTTCTTTCACTAGATACATCTAGATACTTATAGGAAAAAGAAAAGCTATGCAACGTGAAAACTTATCGGAATGTGACCGGAGGCTGTTCTGATATGGCCAGGTGCATGATGGAATGTGGGTATGTGGGCAAGGAAAAAGATTTGGGCTGTGCCCTGGAAAAAGATAGAAGAAATGAAAAAAACAAACATATTAACATTCTGTGCCCATCAATGATATTCCTTCCATCAGCCCTGAAGAACAATTTAGGCCTTGTATCAAGTACCAGGCCAAGTAGGTGGTATTCATCCAAAAATGTCCCTAAAATCACGAAAATATTCCTGTAGCTTCTTTGTATGGTCTGTGAACCCTGTGAGTAGGGAATAGCACAGGTTTGGCCAACCCACATGGGTCACCAGGTTGGATGCCCTTGGGTGCAGGTGCGGGTCAAGCCCAGAGCACCCGTGACCCAGCCCAACCCAGTGTGTCAACCATGTATGCGTGCATGCGCACGCATACGACGGCCACTCGCTCCAGTCATACGTGCGTGTGTATGACATGCACGTGCATATGACACACATGCGCCGCACACGCATACGACACACATGTGCCGCACACGCATACGACATACACGTGCTGCACATGCATATGATATGCATATGCTGTATGCGCATACGACACACATGTGCTGCACCATATGACACACACACGCCGAGACCAATGAGCCATACATGCACACATACAGCGCATTCGCGCATGCACATACAACACATCCATGTTGGCGTGTTTGTCAAGCATTGGATACTGACGGACTTCGGTACTGCCGAGGGGTGTTGTCTAAAGGTCGGGCGGACTATGGCCAAGTCCTGCAGGCCAAGAGTAGTGGCGTTGGCTTCAACATACTTGTGCATTGCGCCCTACTTGCCGTGCATGCCACTGTATTTACAACAGACAGGTACTCGGGGGGATGCTGAGGATGCCGGCCCAAGTCAAGGACTTAACAGAAGAGAAGAAGGTAGAAGGGCCTAAGCCTAGTCGATACCCAGAATGAGGGAGTATGTACATCCATGTCCTACTTATATAGGTAAAGAAGCGACATGTGGAATAAGGAATGTGGAACAACAAGATATGCAGAGCATGTGGTCATTGTCCACAGCAAACAGAATTAGAACAAGGAATGCAAAGCGGGGATAGAACAATAAAGGACAGAACAATGGGGTCGTGACTCAAGATAGGACAATAGGGAGTGGCCGAGTATAAAACAATGGGGTCCTGTCCGAGGATCATACAAAGGACAGGAAGTCCCAAGGTGAAATGGACTGAGGAGTGTGGATGGCGGATGTGCCGAGCCGGGACCGGCACACCAAGTGTTATGCATGCGACACGGGTACTTGGTTGTGGATATAGGATGCTTGCTTGGTCGGCACTGCCGGCGGATGGGTCTCGGTATGTGGACTTGACAGTGTTCGAGTCAGCACGTATGCATACAGCACGTTTGTGTCGGCACATTCGTGTCGGCACGTTCGTGTCAGCTCGTTCATGTCGGCGCATTCATGTAGGGAATGGCATGGGTCACCCATGGGTCAAATGTGGGTGACCCGCACCCGACCCATGGGAAACCCAAACCCATCAACCCATGGGAAACCCAAACCTGTCAACCCATGGGAAACCCAAACCTGTCAACCCATGGGAAACCCAAACCCGTCAACCCATGGGAAACCCAAACCCATCAACCCATGGGTTTTTTCCCACAGGTTGATGGGTGTCGGGTGTGTGCCACACCCACATGCACTGTACGTGCACATGATGTATGACACAAATGCGGCGTACAAATGTGCCATACGCACGCACGACATACAACACGAACATGCCATATGCACACGCGATGTACAACACGAACACACTGTACATGCATGTGATGTATGACATGAACATGCCGTACACGTGTGCAACGTACGACATGAACGTGCCATACGCACATGCAGATGCGCTGCATGTGTGTGTGTCATACGCGTCAGTGTATGGCGCATTGGTGTCGGCGCATTGGTGTCAGCGCATGCGCATATGACACATTGGTGTTGGTGCAAGTGAGTATGGTGCGTTCGTGTTGGCGCATGCGCGTGCAGCGCATTGGTGTTGGCACATGTGTGTATGGCACATTTGTGTCATACACGTACGGCGTGTGCATGTTGTACACGCATACAAGGTTGAGGCGGCAGGTTGGGCCAGGTCACGGGTGCTCTCGGCTTGACCCACACCCAAACCCAAGGGCACCTGACCCGGTGACCTGTGCGGGTTACCCTAACCCATGCTATTCCCTATGTTCATGTCAGCGTGTCCGTGTACTGCATGTTTGTGTTGGCGCATGCACATACAGTGTGTTTGTGTTGGTGCATGCACATACAGCGTGTTTGTGTTGGTGCATGGACATACAGCATGTTTGTGTTGGCGCATGCACATACAGCGTGTTCGTGTCGGCACGAACGCAATGTATGACATGAACATGCCGCAGGCATGCGGGTGTGCTGTGCACCCAACACCCATTGACCTGTGGGAAAAAACCCATGGGTTGATGGGTTCGGGTTTCCCATGGGTCGGGTGCGGGTCACCCACATTTGACCTGTGGGTGACCTGTACCATTCCCTACCTGTGAGAAGTTTCCCATTAAGGGGAATAGAATTGGGGGAGTTATTTGGGTTTTGGTGTTGAAGTGAATCAGGAAAATATATATAATTACTAAGAAAATTCCATTGGTTCTAACACAAACTTGTGGTGGATGTGTCATTATGGGCTTGTATAGTACACAGCATAGAGTAGGACGGCCCATTCCCATCACCAGAAAGATGGATACAACGGCTTTGAGAGGAGTTATATCGAACCTCTGATCATCTTGCTGAGGATAGCAATTGTGGAAAAGGAGAACATGTTACGGGTAATGATGATTTAAGTTGAAGATAAGAGAAGAATTGTACTCGAGGACTAAAAACTTCACCGCTTGATTCATGCTGAGCATCGTCCACCGATTAAATTTTTATACAATGATTACGCTCGCTGATAATAGCAATAATTGAGGATGGTACAATGCGTTGGCAGCGCCTGCCATTGTTAAATGTGTCACGTGACGTTGGTGACTCGACACGTTTATTGTATTGTCTTTCACGTGAGGATCCGAGTCACAGCTTCACAAGTACTTGTTTTCTTTGCAGGCTAGTCAATGATAGGATACAAGTCCTTCTTCTTTAGAACTCTAACGGTCGTTTCTCCCATTAGTAGACTCGTGAAAAAAATGGCAGCTCATCCGACCTCCCTTGCTTCCTCTCCACACCCCTCTAAGCATGCAAGATCTCCAAGCCCATCTGAACATGTGCCACTGGCTGAGACACCTGTACAACCAGAGAATCACCCCAAGAGCCGCTTTCCTCCCGTCATCGTGCGCGATTTCGTGGGCTTGCCACGCCCTCAATTGCTATCTCGACCTATTGACAAGGAATGGGTCGTCGATCTCAAAATGCCACCTTCTGCTGTCCCAGGTCTTCTTAAACGGAAAATAAAGGAATGGGAAGAGTCCCACGCAAACCTCTATCGAACCGGAAGGAGCCGTGCCGACCGTCCGAACACCGTCCCCAAAACATGGGGAGGACTGCCCAAAGCTGAAGACGATGAGATGATGCGTCGGGAAAAAGCGAGATTCAACGAAGCATTACACAGGCCGCGTCTGTTGGAGCTCACGCCGACAGAGCCCGACTTGGAAGTTATTTTCCACCACTACTCAGTCATGACTGATGAAGAGCATGAAGCTCATAAGCGCGTAAACGCAATTATTCGAAAGAAAATTGAGATGGTTCAGATGGCAAGTCAAGAGCCATTCATCGAGACTCCGCCCACCACCCCACCCCCGCTTAACACGCCTCACCCACTCAAACGTAACAATGCTATAATATATGTCCCTGCATCCTCCCCTGCTACTCTTCGCACGCTATCGCCCGTCCGCCCGTCCGAACAACGTACCAAACGCAAGCGAAGAGTCTGATAACGAGTATGCGAACAGCAACGTCCCTCGTAGTAGCAAGCGGCCATCACGCAGACATCGATCCCCGAACCAGGATGGAGGCGAGGCAGCCACGGATACCTCGACGAACTCAATCATCCTCTTCTCAGACGTCAAGTACCAAACATGTGGGTTCTAGGAAAGGCAAGACGAGGGAGCCGTGAACCCCCGTCAATTCCCGGTTTCTTCCTCCCCTGTACTTACTTCCTCGTTGGTTCCTCGTGTCTGTTCTATCGACCATATATCCCTGTTGACTCTTGTTCTCCTGTCCCACATTATGTAGCAACGCCTGTTTCATTACTTGACACTCTAGCCTTTGACTTGTCTGTTCTGTTTCAATGACTCACCATTAAGAGGGTTTTCACCGTTGCATTAGTATTTAATCATCTTACTGCTATTCTCTTTACTGTGTTTTACACGGATGAAAGAAATAGGACCAATCGAATTTTCTCTCTTCTTCTCTTGTGTCAAGAAATTGTTTTATAGTTTTGGCTGAGACCCGTTAGTTGAATCAAATCGCTTGCTCTACACCCGTCCCGAGCATGCAACTGATTACTACAAGTAAATTAATGTTGAGCAATTAGCTCCCAATTATGACCTATTTTACTGCACTCGACTGAGAATCAAACTCTTGGCTGGAACTTGCTCTCTCCGGATTGGGTCTTGAACTTAACCCAAAACGCGGTGAATGCCTTCTCCAAATCTGTTCAATGCAACACCCATTCTGTCCTACCTCTCTCACCCAACTAATCACACGCCTTCGCCATCTGATGCACCTATCGAATTCTTAATAGTTCATTTACATCAGATTCAAGCCCACTTAGTCTAAGATGCAGACATATGGGTACATGGTAAATGGAGTTCGATTGCGTGCATCAGATAGCCTAATATGTTAGTTCGTAGCGAACGAATGCTCTTTCATTGATCCTCATCCATGGTCTTATCAAAACCAATGGTGTTCATGTCCCATTGAAGTTCTCTCGAGGCTTATCAAAACCCGCCAAAACAGTAATCGTTAAGGGCAACAACTGGCTCAGAGTCGGTGGTCCCCCTACACGTCCACCCTCCAAACTCCCACCGCCAGGTGACCTTTCTCTCCAAGTTTCATTACAACCCGCACGTCTGGGCCATGGAAGAGTAGGCTCAGTGTATTACATCGATATTAATGATACCAATAGAAACGCTCTCCCACCCCTCATAATCAAAGTCTCTGCTCGACACCGCTCTGAGAAGGTGGCCCGTGAAGCTTGGTTTTATGAAGAGATGGAACACCTCCAAGGATCCTCCATCTCATGGTGTTATGGTTTATTTACTTCTGAAATCGATTCAAACGGCAAAGTTAAGAACTGGGCAGAGTCCGACAGGAATTTCGATCCTGCTGAGCTAGAAGAATCTGAGGATGAGGATGAGAAAGAAGATGAGGAAGTAGAAGAGGAGGAGATGGAAGTGGAAGTGAATGAGGAAGAAGAAGAAGAAGAAAGCACGGGTACAGACACATCATCCCCATATTCCATCGTCTTCAGCGAGAGCATTCCTCCCCTCGGCAGCTTGACAACTGGCAATACCCCACATACCCCTTGGGCCTTCAACAGTAATATGTTTGAAGAGAAGACATCCAATAGTCATACGCCCGAAGAGGAGACCTTCAACAACCATACGCATGAAAAGGATGACTCTACAGAGCTGGCCTCGAGTATCAACATCGATCATGTGAATATCCCTTCGAAGTCAAGTGGTGATGAGAGAACCCTTATATCAGTCTTAGTGCTGGAGAGACTTGGGGATCTGTACCCATGCTCTTTTCATTAGAATCAATCAAGTTCCTCTTGTCTCTTATTTTTCTACCTTTTTCGTACAGCTAACAAACATTACAAGCAGGCCAGATATTCTTGGGATATATAATGACATCGGCCGA
>QLPI01015227.1:0-16032 GCA_003314275.1 Chroogomphus rutilus | reverse complement strand
ACTCATTGAATGGTTCGTACTTGGTTACTAATGGAGTATTTTAGTCGGTACCGCCGAGTTATCGGGTCCTCGGTACGTGTACTTGACAGTATCCCCCCCTTAGCAGCTGAACCCATGAAGCCGGTAGTCGGAGATTGAATATTCTGTTCAGAACGCCTAAACGTGACGTCACGCGAAGGTTTGAATCTGGCGCCATTTGCTTCTTTCCATTCTCTCCGGAATGCGTAACAACAACGCATCAGAATCACCAAAAAATGGAATACACGTCCGATGTACGCGAGTTGGAGGAGACGGGTCGGGCCAATGGTACCTCGGTACTGAATACGGTGAGGGAGGTGACAGGAAGCGGAATAGTGGGTCCTGGAGAACAGGGAGTAGGTGCTGAAATTCAGGCGATCGTCGAACAGCGTGTGGACCGAGAGGTCGAAGCCGGTCAGGCCGAAATGGTCAGGCAGATGGATACACGGGTGTCTGAAGAACGCGTGGAGAGTAACGTCCTTGAGGATCTTGGAGCACCCATGGTCCAGGATGTAGAGGCCACGGAAGTATCGGGGATCCCGGAGGCTATTCCAACCCATGGGGATGGGGGCATGGAAACGATGGGTGGAGGAGTAATTAAGCGGCCTAGAGCGGCCGAGGTATGTGCCGAAGATTTTCTCTGTATTTTCATTTTATTGATTTTTCTTTTCAGCAAGCGGCCAATGAAGAGCTGTCTACGATTCCACGCCCTTCATGCGAGGAGTGTAAGAGGCGGGATCGCGAGTGCCGCATTTCGGGGCCGGGTTCTGCGTGTTGGGAATGTAAACGGCGCAACTTCGGGTGTAGCTTGGCTGCACCGCGGGTTTCCCGGGCCGAGAGTTCTCCGGGCAATGAAGAGGGGAATAGTGGTCAGGAAGATGGGAGTGGGACTGAAAGAGTGGAGGAACCGGTAATGAAGAGGCCAAGGCGGGATGATTCTGCGCCATCTAACGATCATGAAGTGGCCCTAAGGTCCAGCGGGCGATTGGTGACCGTGGAAGTCCCTCCGCTCGAGGGATCGGGATCTCGGCCTCTCGTCGAGGTCTGGGAGGATTTGTTACAGGAGCAGAGACGGATGGGTCAAGCCCTTATCCACATGGTGGAAGGGCTCCGGATGGTTGGTTGCGCGATTGTATCCTTGGCTGAGGACCGGCGCGGGGTGTCGGGAGGTTCGGGCAGAGGCGAGGTTAGGTCGGTGGGTGATGATGAAGAGGACAGGGGGAGGGAGGATGAAGGAAAAGATAGTCAGGATGTTTAGAAATGCATATGAGGATTTTTTGTTGGATTGTTATAAAAGTTTTTTTTTTTTTTTTTTGAATGGAAGGAATGGAGAAAATAAAGGAAGAGAAATGAAGGAAGGAACAAGTCGAAGATGCCGAGGTATTCGGCAGGTCCGGTTGTAGTGTTGAAGGGGAGGGATGGTGATGGATGGACTGAGGGGATGTCGGAGGTAGTGTGTGAATGAACCAGAATGGATGAGGACGGATGGGTGGGACCTTGGCCGAACGTGCCGAGTGACAACGTTGACCGAGAGGTCCCTGCCATAAAACTTGCCAGCCGTTCTGGTGTACAAGCATGCACAAGGCAGTTGCATTGACTAGGGCTATTGGCGAAGCTTCCAGCGACGGAACAGGATCCTAGGTGAGGCTTTTGGAACAGTGGCAAATGCCGCCTGGACCGAGGCCATCAGGATGCACCTAAAAACGCTAGTAGCTTGACGGATTATAATACTGCCCAATACCCTGTTAATCGACGGATTATAGTGGGTGAGCAAGTTGTGCCCAAATATTGCTGACCGACGGATCTAGTACATGACGGATGGATGGGTGGACTGGTTGTCCGAACGGAAGATCTAGCGACATGTATGTGTTCAGTAATGACCGAATTTTTATGCTGTTACTGGATCAAAGAATTTTATCGAAGTTGAAGTAACAGATTGTTTGTGAACAAGTCATGATTCTATCAGACATATAAGATAGTTTTCCCGAAAACATTTGGTACCAGCGTCGGATGACGGAACAAAATTAAAATGAAGAGGAGAGAAAGACGTAGCAGCATTGAATGAACCTCACTACTTGGCATCTGCCGAGTCAACGCAACTCTTGGTGTGCTCGGAGGCCGATCGGATGGCGGTCTAGTCTCCGTTTGCTGATGCTGAATTTTCAGCCTTAGCATCTGGAGTACCAGTTGCCTGGGGGACGGGGTCGGGAGTAGTAGTTGCGCGGGTTTTGCTTGCTTTAGGGCACCCGGCGATTTTGTGATTTTTTGCGCCACAAAAAAGACACAGATTGTTGACTATGCATCTCTGTCGTTCATTTGGGAGGAGCTTGCCATTTTTGCCGAGGATTTTGGTGTGCTCGGGTTGGGTTGGCTGGAATTGTTTACTGTCCTCGTTTGTTGACATATTTGTGTCGCTGCTATTATTCCGTGAGGTTGTGATCATGGGTAAGGCACGGGAAGTAGTGTGATTCTGGGTATACTGTCAAGCGCCGGTTACTGACGGACTTTGGTACTGCTGAGGGGTGTTGTCGAAAGGTTGGGCGGACTATGGCCAAGTCCTGCAGGCCAAGAGTAGTGGTGTTGGCTTCAACGTACTCATGCGTTGCGCCCTACTTGCCGTGTGTGCCACTGTATTTGCAACAGACAGATACTCGGGGGGATGCTGAGGATGCCGGCCCGAGTCGAGGACTTAACAGAGGAGAAGAAGGTAGAAGGGCCTAAGCCTAGTCGATACCCAGAATGAGGAAGTATGTACATCCATGTCCTACTTATATAGGTTAAGAAGCGACATGTGGAATAAGGAATGTGGGACAACAAGGTATGCAGAGCATGCGGCTATTGTCCACAACGAGTAAAATTAGAATAAGAAATGTAAGGTGGAAATAGAACAATAAAGGACAGAATAATAGGACGTTCCCTAATACAATAGAAAATGCCCGATTGTAAAACAAGGCCATAACCGAAGATAACACAAGGGCAGGAAGTCCCGAGATGAGGCAGACCAAGGAGTGAGGAGTAGGCGTAGGAATGAGGGGTGTGACCGATATGTGCGTCTGGCCGAGGACAACTCATTGAATGGTTCGTACTTGGTTACTAATGGAGTATTTTAGTCGGTACCGCCGAGTTATCGGGTCCTCGGTACGTGTACTTGACAGTATGTGTACTTGACAGTACGTGTACTTGACAGTATGTGTACTTGACAGTACGTGTACTTGACAGTACGTGTACTTGACAGTACGTGTACTTGACAAGAACAAGGGGATCAAAAGTACAAGGGGCCAAGAAAACTTTGTGACAAAGCTGCTGTAAGATCTGGGTGAGATCTGAACAGGATCTTGATATAGGCCTTTATCAGGTGAATGAGGAGTGTGGTTGAAATAAACAGATGTAATAAGTGAGCAGAAATGAAAGAGCACTTAATAGAAGAGCAAGGTTAGGTGAGTAAGGTTTGGACCAGTGAATTGATGGCACAGTTTCCAATTGGAGGGCATGGTTTCCAATCAAAGGGCTGAAGATAGGCAGCAGAAATGTGGTGGCTAAGAAAAGGCAAAAAAGCAGGGTTTACTAGAACAGGGAATGTAATCATATGCTTTGAATAGAAATAACAATGGATATGACTTCAGCAAGGTCATGACATATGGTCATCAATCCCCATTGCTGGACTATATACAATGACTCAAATAATTGTCTCAATGTTTCACACTTTCTGCTTCATGGTCATATATGTAGCATCACAAAAAGGCCAAACAGAGGAAATATGTTTGTGTATGTAAGAGAGGTCTTGTTCAGGGCTACATGTGAAATCAAGAATTATGTAATTTGATAATGGTTCTATAGAGATATAGCCAATTCATTTTAGGCACTCATTGGGACAGTTATTTGACTGGGTATCAGAAATACAGAAAATGCACAATTCAGTACTTTGTATTGCCCCCCTTGGCCTTTATAACTGCTTCCACTCTTCTAGGCATACTTTCAATCAACTTCTGATACACCTCTGGCTCTATAGCATTCCACACCTCTGCCACTCACTCCCAAATCTGCCAAACTCCTGTTGCTGGTACTTCATACTTGCACAACTGCAATTTGATATGATGCCAGAGGTGTTCAATGGGATTAAGGTCTGGAGACTGTAGTGCCCAGTCTAGGAGAGTGATATCATTCTCTTCCATACAGTTTCTGGCCTTTCTGGAGGTGTGTTTGGGCTCATTATCCTGCTGAACAATGCAATCCCCCTTAGCAATCCTAGATTTCTCTATGCTGGGCAGTAAGTGATCATCCAAAATCTCCACATACTGTCAGCATCCATCCTTCCCTCAATCTCAGCAAGTTTTCCCACACCATTCTAGCCTATACAGCCCCATACTATGATATTCCTACCCCCAAACTTTACAGTTCCTTGTACCTCCCTCTCAATCAGCCTATCCCCTGCTTGCTTCCACACCCACTGCTTCCTATCTGATGCAATCATGTTGATTTTAGTCTTATCTGACCAAATTATCCTCTTCCAGTCCTCTACAGTCCACTCCTTATGTCTCAGAGCAATGGCCAACTGCTGACAGTAACAGTAAAGCTGTCAAACTCAATCATGTTATGAATTCATCTCTGACGACACTAAACCCATATCACCTTCACTGTCACCATATCACACAGCCAACCATTCTATTCAGCACTCCAATATTCAGACTCTCAATTTGTGTTCATATCTTCTTCAGAGCTCATTCTCATGCAATGCTATAACACCCAGGACACACACATCCAGGCAGAACCATTAACACATCATTATCTTTGCATACCTCCTCTAGCACAATCCCATCCAATCTACACTCAGTCATATGTGATAGGAGATGCAGTCTATTTTCCAGAAAGCCAAGAACCATACATATTTCTTGGAATGGCATCTAGACTAGCATATCATGATAGGAGTAGAGTGGAATATAAGGCAGAGTTCAGGACACCATCCCATCCTGATTACCCAGCCTACTCTATTCGACTCACTCTTAACCACAAGATAAGAGTGCACAACCGTATATCCATTAGTCCTCCTCCTCCCAGACCCCTATCCTTGGGTTAGATACTAGAGAAATTGCAGAAGATATGTTGCCTGTGACCTGGAAATACTCCATGATGACTCAGTCCCCTGACTCATCCTAAGGCACCTCAGGAGTAGTGGACAAGGTTGTTAGATATTTATTGGTAGACTTCCTTATTATTCCTTTTATATGTTTCCCCTTTTCTTGGCTTGACTCAGACCTGTTTCCTATTCTGTTAGTCTTTTCTCGTTGTTACTCATCATCCTTACCTATTTTGTTAGTCTTCCCCTATCATAGCCCCTAGCTGTTAAATCTGCATGTCAGGTGCTTAGCTAGATACTTCCGGAAGGGTTTCCAGAGGTTCCGAGTAGTTTCCAAGAGGGGGTTTGTACTCTGGAGGTGGAGGGGCTATGTGTCAGGCACCGGACATACTGACAGGCCTCGGGAGAGCCGAAGGGGTTGGACGGGTAAAGGCCAAGTCCTGCAGGCTAGAAGTAGTGGCATGGCTTCAACGTACTCGTGCATTGCGCCCTACTTCCCATGCGTGCCACCGATTTGGGACAGAGGGATACCCGGGAGAGTGCCGAGAGTGTCGGCCCAGGTAAAGGACTTGGGACAGGGGAAGGGAGGACAAGAAGGCGTAAACCTAGTTGATTTCCAGAACAAAGAACCATCTACATACATTGGTTACTTATATAGGCTAATAAGTGAGATGTGGATCAGAGTGGCACAAGGAATGGAGAACAATAAGGTATGAAGAATCATGTGGAGGTGTTGTCCACAATGATCAAGAATAGAACAAGGAATGTGGATGATAATAGAACAATAAAGTATGGCCGAGGACAAAAGAGTGAGTGAGAATAGAACAATGGGAGTGGCCGAACATAAAACAATAGGGCCGCTGCCGAGTGGCAACAAAGAGTGAATATCCTGAAGGTAAACAGGCAAGGGGAAGGAAGGGGAATGAAGGAATGACAAAGGATAGAGGGGATAGGATGAGGAAAGTGAACCAAACGATGAGCCAAATGTACCGGACCGAGAACATGTACTGGCGAGGGATGCCTTGTCACTGGTGTGTAGGACTAAAAGGCAAGGGTTGTTCGGTCGGTACTACCGAGTGAACCAGAGCTTGGAATCAGGGGCTTGACACTATGTTATAAACCATAACTCAGACCATTCCCCAAACAACCTTTCCGCAGTTCCATTCAGAAACCCGCAACTTCCAGACCCAACTCCTTTCCATGACTCCAAAAATCAAGGTTCTGTGTGCAACAACAAACTTAAGATCATTGTATACCTTATCCCCTTGTTTTCACCCCTCCATTAGCCCCTTGTATTTTCCTTCTCCCCTTGTCTTTACTTGGCATAAGTTAGTACAAGGATTAGATACATATATACAAGACACTAGTCGACTGGACTATTTGCCAGTATGAATATCGACTTAGTTCTGCATCATAGTTTCTGATTCAGTTCCAGTAAACTTCCGACTGTCCGAAATTAGGGACAGATGATCGAGGAGGGTGCAACACATAAGTTGAAGCCAAGTCCCTGCGACCTCAAACCACTCGAATGACTAGTCAAACTACCTAATACCAAGAACAGTCCTAGACCCTCGGCACTTCCCATCTTTCTGCCCTTTTCTGTTTCTGTCTGTAAACCCACGATCTCTAGTCCTTCCACCTCTGGAGTACAAACCCCCCTTCAGAAACCACTCGGAACCTCCAGAAACCCTTCCGGAAGTATCTAGCTAAGCGCCTGACATGCGGACTTAACAGGCTAGGGGTTGCAGGTTCATGGATAGAAACGGAAAAGGGGGAAAGATGGGAAGTGCCGGGGGCTTAGGACTGTTCGCGGTATTAGATTGTTTGACTAGTTGTCGAGTTGTTCGAGGTCGCAGGGACTTGGCTTCAACTTATGTGTTGCGCCCTCCTCAATCATCTGTCCCTAATTTTGGAAAGTCAGAAAGTTTACCGGAACTGAATTGGAAACTACGATGCAGAATTAAGTCGATATTTGTACTGGCGAATAGTCCAGTTGACTGGTGTCTTATATACATGTAACTAATCCTTGTACTAACTTTTGCCGAGTAAAGACAAGGGGAGGAAAGAGTACCAGGGGCTAATAGAGAACAAAGAACAAGGGAGTGAGGTACGCGATGATCCTGCACATTGTTTATCAAAAGATTGGAACCTAGGTCTCAGGATCGTGGAGGTTTGGGATTGCAGAACTTTGGGTTGATACAACAGATTTACGGAAAGCAATTGTTTCAGGCTTTAACAGTCAGAAAGGTCCCGGAAACAGTGCAGGTGGTGGTGGGGGTTAATGTGGGTTTATTGGGGGCATGGGCCATAATACTAGCCCTATTTGCACAGCCTCAATGCTGTACCATTTCTCCAGAGTTTCTCCATAGTTTCCTCTTTTGTATACTTTGTTCTTGTACTTTATTATTTAACTGACATAGCCAACCTCTCACATCATTTCACATCGTTGCTTGGTTTTTGTATATAAAGGCCTCTGGCTCACCTCTGTAATAACAAGTTCACAAGTTAAAGCCCCAAGCCCAGTCTCCAAGTCCAAGTCAAGACTAGTCTAGAAATGTCTAGACTATTGTACACAAGTCCAAGTCCAAGTCAAAGTATTAGTCATATGTGACATTATCATGGTCACATCCCTGTCACATCACATCCTCATCACTTATGTTCTATTTTCATTCATACATTGCTGTGTCATAGATCATAGTCTTGCTGTGCCGAATGACTGTACTATATTCCACTACAGAAAAGGACCGGTGCATGCAGGCTTTTAGGTATTAACTACCTAGAGCAACTCTACAGCACTCTTCTTTGTAACAGCCTTGAATGAGTGCTGCTTGAGCACATTTCTGACTTTGTATAGGCAGACTGGGTGGGAGATGATAGTGTTAATTTGTTTGGTAACCTGAACAGCATTGGCAGCCTTCCCAGTGGTGATTTGAGTGAGTGTAAAAGGCAACAAATTCCCACAGTGGTGTGTTCTTTCAACTGGGCCAAAAGGCCACTATGCCAGGTTATCTGGCATTAGTCTGTGGGCACTATTTAAACAGCAACTTGTTACATGTATTCACCAACCATTGCAATGGTATGTAATAGTACCTTCCCCTTAGGTACCGAGCCCTCGAGGTGCCACAGTGATGATATCTTAACAGGTTTCTCAGGCCTGTCTGTGGCTCCCCCCAAGCACTCTAATTACTGTTTGACATAGCAGACCCCCATGATGTCATGGACATCATGTAAGCCAGGGTTCCTGGGGTCCAAGTGATTGCAACAACCCTCTAAATTATTGCACACACAGGGATTTGAACTGCTGACCTTTGTAACCTGGCATACTGTAAAAAGGCAACAAATTCCCACAGTGATGTATTCTTTCAACTGGGCCAAAAGGCCACTATGCCAGGTTATCTGGCATTAGTCTGTGGGCACTATTTAAACAGCAACTTGTTACATGTATTCACCAACCATTGCAATGGTATGTAACAGTGAGGATTGATCATTTATCAGTGAGAGAGAGCTTGGAATGATAACAAGAAGAAGGAATTTGTTGATTGGGGAGGAGTTGTCAAAGGACCCTAGAGATAGTAGCTCTGCAAACACCAATTTTGGAGGTAATATGATGTGTAGGGTAACCATTGGAAGCAAGGGAGAGGATGTTTTCCTTCTGAGCAGAGGAGATGGGATGCATGTTGAATCTGGGGATCTTGAGAATGCTAGCCCTTCTTAAATACATTAGATCTAGGAACCATGTAAGGTACAATCATCCTGATAACCATCCATCAAGTTTCCCATATCATGGGAACCAGGAACCATCAGATATGATATTTCTGATGCCCAGTCAAATAATTATCTTAATAAGTCCCCAAAAATGAATTTGCTATATCTCTATGGGACCATCATTAAATTTTATAAATATTGATTTCACATGTAGCCTCTAACAAGACTAGTGATTGGCATGGGTAACCCTCGGGTATTTTGTGCCTACCCGAGAATACCCATACCCTTAGCAACGGGTAGCGGGTTATTGCGGGTACGGGTACGGGTACCCGCGGGTTCAACGGGTATTGCATTTACCCGTGACCCACGACGGGTATTGCATTTACCCGTGACCCACGACGGGTATTGTTCTTACCCGCAGGTTCAACAGGTATTGCTTTACCTACAACCCACAACAGGTATTGTACTTACCTGCCACTCACAATGGGTATAAATTGACTCAGTACTGAAATTTAATATATTTTCTTATTATAAAAATTCAGAATTTATAGAATATTACCCCTAATAGTATCCCAACCCATAGTATGCTCCTCCTCAGGATTGGTGACCTCATCCCCCAATGCAGCCTCAATATCAGCATCCTTTACTAAACCAAGTGTGCTCTAAGATCCAATACACATAAGGGCTTGAGTTGTCTGAGCTACAGCATCCTACCTCTGATACACCCAAGTACACATCTGCCTTAGGTATAGATGACATACACACAGAGGCAAGTGCACCTGGGCTTCCCAGGAGGCAGGATGGGGCTACCAGTAACCCCAATGCAAACAGCATCCTACCTCTGATACACCCAGGTACACATCTGCCTTAGGTATAGATGACATACACACAGAGGCAAGTGCACCTGGGCTTCCCAGGAGGCAGGATGGGGCTACTAGCAACCCCAATGCAGTCAGGGTCAGGATTGGCCAACCCCGCAACATGCACATGCTGCACGCGCACATGTAGGTCTCGTATGCATGCACATATGACACGCACCACACCACACACACACATGAGGTGTCGTATGTGGTCACATACAGCCCACATGCCTACTAATGTACTTCCAGAACCAGCACAATGACATAATCAAAAGTGGCGATCTCACACGGTGAACGTGAAGGAAATATACCTACTCCAGAGCCAGCTGCCTTGAAACTGAGGCCCAAGGACCATTGAAGATGTGCTGAGAGCACACATATGGGTGCTCAGGCGAAGACAAGCTGGAACATCAAGTGTTCCCCTGACCCTAATCACAAAAAAGTGTAAGCGGAGAGTCGATGGTTTGTAAAGCAATAATAGGTACTCACCTGTTCCCTGCCTCACTCACCGCATGCGCCATACACGTTGTACGCACCACACACGCCGTATGCGCCCTACGCATCGTACGCGCTGTATGTGCCACTTGTCAGCACACCTCAAGCTCAAACTCGACTTTCGAACATACAAAAGGAGGTCCACTCGTCTCCCAATTTCCTCATTCCCTTCCACTCCCCACTCCCTAACGCAAGGAACCTTCCCTTCATTTGACATACACACCCGTCTGCAATGCGTTCCTTTGGTGTATCCCTCTACGCACTCGCCCTCCTCAGAGCGGGGCCTACTGGAGCGGGGCCAACTGCAGCGGGGCCAAGGATGGGATTTGGGCCAAGGATGGGAATCGGGCCGACCGGGCAGGGGGCAACAGGATTGGGGCCAGCAGGATTGGGGCCAAGAGGACTGGGGCCAGCAGAATTAGTGAGTGCGTCAGTTTGGCCGCCGCTTGGGTCGTAAGAATAGGAGTGGGCACGCTGTATGATTTGCTGTAGGGCTTTTCATAAGATTTGCCGTAGTAAGATTTGCAGTAGTAGCGCGGCTCATATGAGTCCATGTCGTCAGCGTAACCGTAGGATTCGTAGTACCCCTACACAGACGTGAGTAGACATAACAACAACAGGCTAGACAACGTACTGCTTGAGGGGTGGGTGCGCTGAAGACGACAAACGGCATGAAGCTCTTGGGGGCAGTATATCCGCCGAGATGAGCACGGGATGCTGGAGGTGGTACTTTGGGGATGGATCATGTGATAGCATCCGGTCCACTTGGCTGACGTTGGGTATGTGGTAGTGTCTGTCTATCGAAGGTTGGTAGCGTCGCGCAGTGGGCAGGCCGACTGAGGGTATGTGTATGGGGTTTGACACCAAGCTGATGTAAGCGAGGTTGGCGCTGAACCTCGCTTACATCAGCCACAAAACATATTAAATAAATTTTGAATTTTTAAAATACAAAATTATATTGATTTTGAGTACAGTCACATGACGGGGGTGTAGGTGGGCTTAGTATAAGTTAGAAAAGTGAAGTTAGCACCGAATTTCAATTATATAAGCGAGGTTAGCCCTGAACCTCGCTTATATAAGTGAGGTTAGCGCTCAACCTCGCTTATATAAGTGTACCTGTGAATGGGTACTGGTTTGGGCCGGGTTGGAAATCCTGACCCTGTAAAGCCCATGATACCATGCTCCGATTTACTCGGCAGTACCAACCAACTGACCCTTACCCATATTATCCCTCACCAGTGTGTGGCCTCGGCTCGGTACATTCAGTTCATCATTTGGTTCATTATCCCTATCCCACCCTCCTATTCTTGATTATTCCCTGTCCTTCCCCTTGCCTGTTTATCCTTGGGATATTCACTCTTTGTTGCCACTTGGCAGTGGCCCTATTGTTTTATGTTCGGCCACTCCCATTGTTCTATTCTCACTCACTCTTTTGTCCTCGGCCATACTTCATTGTTCTATTGTTGTCCACATTCATTGTTCTATTCTTGATCATTGTGGACAATACCTCCACATGATTCTTCATACCTTATTGTTCTCCATTCCTTGTGCCACTCTGATCCACATCTCACTTATTAGCCTATATAAGTAGCCAATGTATGTAGATGGTTCTTCGTTCTGGAAATCAACTAGGTTTATGCCTTCTTGTCCTCCCTTCTCCTGTCCAAAGTCCTTTACCTGGGCCGACACTCTCGGCACTCTCCCAGGTATCCCTCTGTCCCAAATCAGTGGCACGCATGGGAAGTAGGGCGCAATGCACGAGCACGTTGAAGCCATGCCACTACTTCTAGCCTGCAGGACTTGACCCTTACCCGTCCAACCCCTTCAGCTTTCCCGAGGCCTGTCAGTATGTCCGGTGCCTGACAGACCCTGACCCTTACCCGCGCTACCCATATCCGCTACCCGCGCGGGTTTCCAATACCCGCGCCAATCACTAAACAAGACCTCTCTTACATATACTAACATATTGGTTCTGTTTGGCCTTGTTGTGATGCTATGTGACCATGAAATAGAAAGTACAAAACATTGGGACAATTTTTTGAGTCACTGTACATATACATACTAAACGGGCTATATTACCTGATAAAATTATAGAAAATTTATAGCAATGCCCCTCAACCATGTCTTCAGAATTTTAAACTCATAAACTTGTAAAAAAAGATCATAAGTGTTGTAAAACTCATAAAATACAAATTTTCCTTAATATCTAACACTAACTACCATATATGTTATAATCCACTATGATTGTCATTATAACTCATCTCCTTCTAAATTAATATATTTTCACATGCTTCTATGCTCTTAATTTATGTAATACTTAAAGTAGAGAGCAGAAACAAAATGTAAGTATTCTCTGAGTTGTACTAAAGGTCTATAAGTGTAAAATCAATTTTATTCTTACAGTTTATTTCAGGAATTATTTTCTATACTATGAAAATACCCTAGGCTCTCAATCTTCTTGTTAAGGAGAAGTTTCAGAAATAGAATTAGACTCAAATGATTTAATCAATATTCCCAAAGTAATATGGAATGATAGGGAGCTCTTGGAATTTCCCTTAAGACAACAAAAATCACAAAAGGTCAAGGATGACTGTCAGGCGTCGGATACTGATGGACTTCGGTACTGCCGAGGGGTGTTGGCGAGAAGGTCGGGCAGACTATGGCCAAGTCCTGCAGGCCAAGAGTAGTGGCGTTGGCTTCAACGTGCTTGTGCATTGCGCCCTACTTGCCGTGCGTGCCACTTTATTTGCCACAGACAGGTACTCGAGAGGATGCTGGTAATGCCGGCTCGAGTCGAGGACTTAACAGAAGAGAAGAAGGTAGAAGGGCCTAAGCCTAGTCGATACCCAGAATGAGGGAATATGTACATGCATGTCCTACTTATATAGGTTAAGAAGCGACATGTGGAATAAGGAATGTGGGACAACAAGATATGCAGAGCATGTGGTTATTGTCCACAACGGATAAAATTAGAATAGGGAATGCAACACGGGGATAAGACAATAAAAGACAGGATAATAGAATGTGTCCAAAGATAGGACAATAGGAGGTGCCAGACTATAAGACAAGGCTTGTAACCGAGGATAGTACAAGGACAGGAAGTCCCGAGGTGAAACGGACCGAGGGGTGTGGATGGCGGATGTGCCGAGCTAGGACTGGCGCACCAAGTGTTATGCATGTGACGCGGGCACTTGGTTGTGGATATAGGATGCTTGCTCGGTCGGCACTGCCGGCGGATGGGTCTCGGTACGTGTACTTGACAATGACATACAAAGTAGAGACCTACCAAAACGAAGTCAATATAGCAAGACAACTTGGACAGGTCAAAATAAGAAGTTTGAATGGGATGCTATCTTTGCATCATTAATGAAGTTCCCCTACAACAAAGGCTGAGCTACAAATGAGAGAGCCCAGAGCAGTACTACCAATCTAAATATATGACAGTTACAGAGAGAGCCTAAAATTATCTATTGGCATTCATGCTTCCATATTACTTTATATATAGGGTGTAGTGGACTTCCTTGATACAGATTTCAGTCAAGCTTGATTTTAGCTCAAAATTTTGTAGATTAAATTTTAATAAAATTATATTACAGCTAAGAAGTGTCTAAAGAATATGTTGCTCTATAATATGGGGGTAAAAAAGCTCTTGTTGTAGCACAATAAATTATTTTGTGGAACAGGTCAAAATGTCACAGGTATAAGTCCTTGATATGAGTATTACACCTAATTCTCTGTGCACAGAATTTGCAGCCCATTGTGATTAGTCATACATCTCTTCATCACATTCTTCATTTTGCTCATTTTCAACATCATCTTCATTGAATGTTGGGGAGCTTTGTTTAAAATGGACATATATTATTAGCATATTATGCTTTGGTAGCCCCAATATCTTTGTGGTCAGAGTAAGGTCAAATTAGATCAAATCCCACTTGGAGTTTTTCTTAATTAGCAATAGGAGGTGCATATCTTCCCTTATATGAATACTCTATGACAAAATCTCTTGGAAAAATTGAGCAATTACTGATTTAAGATTGTATGTTATCAAAATCAAGTAAATTTAGATGAAAATAAATTCCTTCTGAATGCAATTCTTTTCCCTCCCTTATGTGGTTTGGCTGAAATGTTGCTTATATATAGTAGATTCTTTGTGCAAAACCCTGTATCACTGGAAGGAGAATAGACCCTGGAAATCAATTTGTATCAAGGAGGTATCCTGTATCAAGGAATCAACTACACTGTAATATCCATCCTAACACAGCCAAAAATGAGTTTTTTTAAGGATGAGAGCTAGTATTGGCCATGTTATGAGAATTTTATAATGTACTATGTGCTTTGTTAAATAAAAATCACAAGAAAATCATGTACAGTGGTTACTTTGGCCTAGAAAAATCTAGTCTAAGAATCTTATGTAAATACTGACAACTTACTTACAATTTTGAAGGATAATCTGGGAGAATGACAAGAAAATGGTAATTCACCCTCCATTTCCCACAATTATGTTAGACTATATTCATCTATTCAAAATTGACTACCATGTATTTTCTGAAAGTTTTTCTCAGCCAGACAATTTTCTTCATATCTCAAGCATCAGGAAACCTACAGTGTCCTGTTGGTGTCTTGCTTGTGCAAAACCAAAATACTAGAAGAACCAAGATCTGGAAACTAGGTTTGAAGTCTTCTAAACAAATGTACCTAAAAGATAACAAGCTTGCTACAAATTTGTGCAAGACATTGCAAGACAACAAGTCATCAGCCATCATTGCCTATTACAATATGGCTAAAAAAATCCAGATTCTAAGTATGCATGTAAATACTCTGGTATTAAATCTCAGGATCATCCATTTAGATTGTATTTCTTGGGCTTCCACCTTACTGAGAATCTATGGCTGCTCCTTCCAGATGATTTTGAACATTCTTTTGCTCTTGATGTTTTCCACAGCTATTTTGTGAACAGCTACACAGGTCACCATATGCGCGAGTTTCTTACGTAGTTTCCCCTTTTTGAATATGGGCAAATGTAGTACATGTAGCTTGCAATCTTGTAGTCTTGGATTTTCTTGTCATTTTGACAACAAGCCAACAAGAGACCCGAAAAGACCCAAAAGGGCGGAAGAATTTTGTGGATTTCCTGATGAGTGTACCTTGGACTTGGTATTTCAAGATTATGTAATCAAGCTGAGGATCGATATGGCGCAACACATCACGCAGATTGGGATCGTGAAGATGGAGAATCAAGATACAATCATGACCAGTACCACTGAGGGAGACACTGAACTAGCTACGATGGAAAGTCCATCCGCTGAAGACAACGGCACTGAAGAATGGATCACACTTAGATTCACGTATGCTGGAAAGGAGCTCTCATTGTCTGTTGAGAAGTCAGATAGGTATGTTCCTTTAACAATTAAATTAATACATGAACCTCTCCTATGATTCAGAGTATTCGACCTTAAAGGCGCGCTCTTTCACCTTACAAACATACCCCCGGAGAGACAAAAAGTTGACTTCCTCAGTCAATTAATTTTCAATTTTTAATGGAGTTTTTGAGTAGATTCTTGGCCTTGTCAAAGGAAAACTTCCTCCGGACGACGTGCGTGTGTATGTAGGCTGCATCATACGGGGCTTAGGGTCTCGGATCAAAGCACTGGCTATTGACTCCGCTTTTTGCAGAGAGGATCTAAAACTCAACCTTGGGAAACGTTTCAATCTGAGTGAGATCGTCCGGTGTGGTCCATGTTCTTTGTTTCTGACCTAGCTAGTTGGGACGCCTCAGGGATCCGAATTCAAGGACCCTTACGGCAAGTCGCTGCATGAGATAATCTGCTAGGACCATTAACAAGGCTAGAAATTAGAATTGGAAGATCTTCCAGATGTCCT
>QLPI01015223.1:0-10608 GCA_003314275.1 Chroogomphus rutilus | reverse complement strand
TCAGCAACCGGATTGAACTATTCCGCGACCTACCCTAAACCCCCAGCGCCTCCGTCTCCGTCCGTAGTCCGTCCGACCCCGTCTCGGTCTTCGGCCCCGTTACGGACCTTCGCACTAACCCGGAATACCCCTTCGGAAGTACTAGCTAAGCGCCTGACACGCGGACTTAACATATTTCCACTGCCGCCCATGCACTAGTAATTACCCTTTTGTTTATCAGCAACATGGACCTCATCTGTTTCTCTTTGTCTATGAAATGGGTCACCAGGTACATATACCAAGTACCAACTGGGCATTGCTCTAGCATTTCCCAGGAAGTCAATGTATGGTTCTTGGATTGCACGCAGCACTCTAGAAGGGGGGGTGATGTCAGGGGACGACCCTCTTTGAATCCGAAACAAGTCCGAAATCCTATTTCAAAACTCCGACCAACTCTGAGGCTAAAACCAGACCAAGGGTCAGAACCTGACCCAGGTCTGAGTCTTATCTCGAACTCTGCTTCAAACTCTGAAGTCGGGAGATCAGAACCAGGGGATCACCAAACAGAGACTTGGAAGGGATTTAGCACAAGAACTGGAACCCGGAATAAGCGCCCGAGCCTCGGACTTAGTACCATGATGTTGGCTCTACAAACTCCGATGTATTGATTTGTAAGCTAGTGCACAGACCACTTACATTAAGGGTATAAGAATGGCTCACCAGCAGTGGGATCCTTAGACTTTCCTCTTTGGATTCCCCCTGCTTAGGTAAGAGCCTCACATGTACTTAGGTAGTCATAATTAAAAGACTTTGGATTCCCCCTCCTTAGCTCGCCTCTGAGATATATCTCGGGGCTGTAAGAGGGTTGCCCTTACACCGCTGCTCCACAGCCTCAACCAGGATCCTTTCCGAAATTAGAAGCTCCGTGAATAGCCCTAGTCAATGCAGCTGCCTTTGCACGTGCCTGTAAACTAGAAGGTTTGCAAGTTTTCCGTGCAGACCTTTCGGCCATCGACACCACTTCGGCACGATCGGCCAAGGTCTCATCCGTTCCATCCGTTCCCCTCGATCTGGTCGACCTAGAAAACGTCCCCAAAGAGTATCACAAATTCACTGATGTTTTCAGTAAAACAAAAGCTAACACTCTAGGACCCCACCGACCCTATGATCTTAAGATCACCTTGGAAGATGGCGCCAAGATGCCTCATCCACCCCTATACTCGTTATCACAATCAGAACTAGAAACCCTGCGCAAATTCCTTGATGAACACCTGAACATGGGGTTCATCAGGGCCTCCCATTCTCCACACAGGGCACCAATTTTATTTGTCTGAAAGAAAGACGGCTCCCTTCGACTATGCGTGGATTTTCAAGCACTAAACAAAGTGACCAAGAAGGATCGGTACCCTCTCCCTCTAATCACTGACCTACTAGATGCCCCCCAAAAAGCTCGAATTTATACAAAAATCGACCTTCGACATGCATACCATCTGATCCGAATTGCTGAGGGAGAAGAATGGAAGACTGCCTTCAAGACCCGGTACGGGTCCTATGAATGGCTAGTTATGCCGTTCAGCCTCTCCAACACCCCTGCAGCCTTTCAGAGGTTCATGAATGACATTCTCGGTGACCTGATAGACCATTGTGCTATCACCTATATAGACAACATACTAATTTATTCAGACTCACTCGAGGGACATCGAGAACATATTCGAGAGGTGCTCCGTCGACTCAGAAAAAACGGCTTATTTGCCAAAGCCAGTAAATGTGAATGGTACAAAGACACGGTCAAATTCCTCGGCTACATCCTATGTACCAACGGCCTCACCATGTCTGATGACAAGGTCAAAACCATCCGTGAATGGCCCGAACCGAGGAAAGTCAAGGACATTCAATCCTTCCTAGGTTTGGCCAATTTCTACTGTCACTTCATCTTTAACTATTCAGACACAACCATACCCCTTACTCGGCTGACACGTAAAGGCATGCCATGGGCTTGGACCAAGGACTGTCAAAAGTCTTTCAACCTGCTCAAGACGGCCTTTACCTCGGCACCCATCCTGCATCACTGGGAACCCGACCTACCCCTGGTCGTGGAAACCGATGCTTCAGATTATGCCCTTGCGGCAATTCTTTCCGTTATCAATTCCAAAGGTGAGATTCATCCCGTTGCTTTTCATTCCCGCACCTTTACTGCTCCCGAGCTAAACTATGATGTTCATGACAAGGAACTTTTAGCAATCTTTGAGGCATTCAAGCGATGGCGGCACTACCTGGAAGGCTCTGCCAACCCCATAGATGTTGTCACTGACCACAAGAACCTCGAATATTTTTCCACCACTAAAATCCTGACACAGAGACAGGCACGATGGTCCAAATACCTCTGCCAATTCAATATCACTATCCGTTTCCATCCCGGCAAACTTGGTACAAAACCTGACACTTTAACTAGACGATGGGATGCTACCCTAAAGAGGGGGGTAACAACTATGGCACCATCAACCCTCAAAACCTCTGACTGATTTTTACAACTACTCAATTAGTGGAATCCCTTCAAGCTATGCAACTCATCATTCTGACCACAAGCAAGCATCATCATGGACTCAGAAAAACTCCACTCCGATATACATTCAGCCCTCCCAACCAACCCCACAGCAATGCCCCATCTTGGCACCCCCGAAACACCAAACCCAACATGGATGCAAACCCCAGATGGTTTCCTTTGGTTAGATAACTGGATCTACATCCCTGACATGAACAACCTCAGATTATGCATTCTACAATACAAGCACAACCATGTCCTCTCGGGACATTTCGGTCAAAACAAAACACTAGCCCTGGTCTGTGTCAAGCCCCTGATACCAAGCTCTGGTTCACTCGGTAGTACCGACCGAACAACCCTTGCCTTTTAGTCCCACACACCAGTGACAAGTCATCCCTCGCCAGTACATGGTCTTGGTCCGGTATATTTGGCTCATCGTTTGGTTCACTTTCCTCATCCTGTCCCCTCTATCCTTTGTCATTCCTTCATTCCCCTTCCTTCCCCTTGCCTGTTTACCCTCAGGACATTCACTCTTTGTTGTCACTCGGCAGTGGCCCTATTGTTTTATGTTCGGCCACTCCCATTGTTCTATTCTCACTCACTCTTTTGTCCTCGGCCATACTTCATTGTTCTATTGTTGTCCACATCCCTTGTTCTATTCTTGATCATTGTGGACAATACTTCCACATGATTCTTCATACCTTATTGTTCTCCATTCCTTGTGCCACTCTGTTCCACATATCACTTATTAGCCTATATAAGTAGCCAATGTATGTAGATGGTTCTTCGTTCTGGAAATCAACTAGGTTTACGCCTTCTTGTCCTCCCTTCTCCTGTCCCAAGTCCTTTACCTGGGCCGACACTCTCGGCACTCTCCCAGGTATCCCTCTGTCCCAAATCAGTGGCACGCATGGGAAGTAGGGCGCAACGCATGAGCACGTTGAAGCCATGCCACTACTTCTAGCCTGCAGGACTTGGCCTTTACCCGTCTGACCCCTTCGGCTTTCCCGAAGCCTGTCAGTATGTCCGGTGCCTGACAGTCTGCTGCGAATACATCTGGCCAGGCTTACGCACCTTGGTCATCAACTTCTGCAAATCCTGCACCACATGTATGCATTCAAAATCGCAGTGTCACAAACCCTATGGGTTCCTAAAGCAACTTCCCATTCCTGAACGACCATGGAATTCCATATCCATGGATTTTATTGAACAACTCCCCCAGTCTTCAGGTTTCACGTCGATACTAGTGATAGTTTGCAGACTCACCAAACAGAGTATCTTCATTCCTACAGTCGATACAATGACTTCTGCTGAATTGGCTGAACTATTTGTACTTCACGTCTTCTCCAAGCACGGTGTACCGAGTCATGTAACATCTGACCACAGAAGCAAGTTTGTCTCCCACTTCTTCAGGTCACTCGGAAAAGCTCTCGACATACACCTACACTTCACCTTAGGCTACCACCTGGAAGCCGATGGCCAAACCGAATGAGTAAACCAGACCCTGGAACAGTACCTTCGAGTCTACTGCAACTACCAACAGGACAATTGGTCCGAACTGTTGCCACTAGCCAAATTCGCCTACAATAACACACCAAATGCCACCACGGGCATCTCTCCCTTCTTCACCAACAAGGGACATCACCCGAACCTCACCATACACCCTGAACATGATCTTGCCTCCTCTTGAGCGCCGAGTTTGCTATAGACCTAGACCAACTCCATGGAGCTCTGAAAAAACAAATTAGCCATGCCCAATCACGATATCAAGTCTCGGTGGATTCCCGTAGACTTGCTGCTCCCGAATTCCCGGTCAGATCTTTGGTACTCATTAAAGCTCAGTTCTTCCATACCACTCAACCCTCCAAGAAACTGGTGGAGAAATATCTCAGCCCCTTCGAAGTAATAGCTCGAGTCAGCACCTATTCCTATACCCTCTGTCTACCCAACTCTATACGGGCAGTACACCCGGTCTTCCATGTTTCGATGCTTGAACCTTCTACCCCCAATACCATACCCGATCGAGTTCAGCCTCCGCCTCCCCCTGTTGAAATCGACAGAGAAATTGAGTACGAAGTAGCCGAAATCCTTGACTCAAAAACCGACCGAAGACGCAGGCCTTGCCCCCTGCTCTATCTTGTCCGTTGGACAGGTTACGAAGGCACTGAAGATGAAACATCTTGGTTAGTAGCAACCGAACTCGGTAATGCTCCCAAGATTGTAGCAGAATTCCACCTTGCCTACCCTGATAAGCCAGGCCCATGGCCTCTGGAACCCGATTAAGGGCTCCTATATGCCTCCTCTCCCCTACCATTTTCCTTTTTTCTTAATCCGCTCTGCATTCGGTCTCTACCAAAACTCGTTCCCTTCTTTTTTTATATTTTCCTTCCTTTCCTCCATCCTACTCCGTCCTCTCCTGAACCTTTTTGAACCCAAGTTGGTCCATCCTTTCGGCCAGTCCCACCCATTGACCCTGCCCAAGACTACTCAGGCAAGGTCACCAACCTACGCCAAGATTGGCCAATCCGACCACCGATTTCCAACAAAAGCCCTTCTATCTTAATGGGCTATCATGAGCACGATAAAGCACCACTCAGCCTAGGGGGCCTCCACCACCCATCTCTATTCACAGCCCCCTCCATCCTACAAAACAGTTGTCTCCTCCAGCCCCCACCCCTACTTGCGAACCTCACACTGCCTATCGGCTTCATGGGTTCAGCCGCTAGAGGGGGGATACTGTCACGACCACAATACCGTGCTCTGATTTACTCGGCAGTACCGACAGACCAACCTTTACCCATATCATCCCTCACACAGTGTGGTCTCAGCTCGGTATACTCGGTTTATCATCTGGTTCATTATCCTTACCCCACCCTCCGATTCTTTATTATTCTTCCACTCCCTGCCCTTCCTCTTGCCTGTTTACCCTCGGGACATTCACTATTCATTGCCACTCACTCGCAGTCCTATTGTTTTATATTCGGCCACCCCCTATTGTTCTATTCTTTCCCACAATCTTACTCGTTTATTATCGGTTATATTTCATTGTCTTACTCTCATATTATTCTATTCTAGATTGCTGTGGACAATACCTCCACATGGTCTTCATACCTTATTCTTTTCTCCATGTCTTATGCCACCCTTATTCCACATTCCACCTGTCAGCCTATATAAGTAGCAAATGCATGTACATAGTTCCTCAGTCTGAGTATCAACTAGGTTTACGCCTTCCTGCTCTCCTCCTTCCGTTCAGAAGTCCCTACTCGGCCCGACACCCTCGGCATCCTCTCGAGTATCTTTTCCGTTACAAGTTAGTGGCATGCACAGGAGGCAGGGCACAACGCACGAGTACATTGAAGCCAAGCCACCCCAACTAGCCTGCAGGACTTGGCCGGTTCCTGACTGTACCTTTGGTGGTACCGAGGCCTGACATGTGGGCTGAGTGTTATTACACTAGTGCCGGCTTCACGGTGATAGTAGGAATCAGCCAAGTCCTGGAGACCGATTGGGGTGGCTTGGATTCAATGTACTTGTGCATTGCGCCCTACCTTCCATGCATGCCACTGATTTCTGACAGAAGGGGTGCCCGTGAGGGTGCTGAGGGTACCAGCCCAAGGGAGGACTTCAGATGGGAGGAGAGAAGACAAGGAGGCTTACGCCAAGTTGATATCCAGAATGAGGAACTATCTACATGCATGCACTACTTATATAGGTTAAGAAGTGAGATGTGGAATAAGGAATGGAGAACAACAAGGTATCCAGAGCATGTGGAGGCATTGTCCACAATGATCAAGAATAGAATAAAGAATGGGGACGAGAATAGAACAATGAAAGTGAGATAATAGAAATGTGGCCAAGAATAAGATACTAGAAAGCAACCGAATATGTATAAAGCAATAGGGTCATGGCAGAAGATAAAAAAAGGACAAAATGTCCTGAGGTAGAATGGGCCCAGGAAAAAGGAGCAGATGGGTGGGATTAATGGATGATGAATGAGGAAGGAGTGGATGAGGGATGGAAGTGAGGAATGTGGATGGTGAATGTGCCGAGCCAAGACCGATGTACCAAGTAACTTGCATAAGGCTTGGTCACTCGTGTGTGGACATAGACTGATTGCTTGGTCAGCAGTACCAAGTTACCGGATACTCGGTACATGTACTTGACAGTCACACAGTGTCTACACCACGGTTCTGGCACAAGCTGAAATTAACCTTGCTAACTGGATAGATCCGCGACCTGAATTAATCTTGGCAAAGATTTTTTCAAGCTTTTTTCAAGGTACTTAGATGTTATTAAATAAGCCTTGATTCATGCCAACCTTGAAAAAACCTTGAACTGTAAGATTAATTTGAGCTGAACACCCAAGGTATTGTTAATCTAATATCCAGGTTAAATTTTCCATTAGACAATCTTGTGTCAGACTTTTGTCAAGGTAGTATAGTGAGTTTTTCTATCAGTAATTCTTGTGACTACCCAGCAGTTTTTTCATCTTGAATTGAATGTTCAGATAATCCAAACCATCCCATTACCCAAGCACATTGAAATGTAATATAATATCATGACAAGCCAACAAAAGATCCAAAATATACTCATTACTGTCCTCCTTTTACTATTCCTCATCATCCATGCCATCATCTGATCGTACAAAAACTGTGACCGCTTCCCCCCATATGTCCTGATCAGTCTCTGTCTGAGTTGCTGTGGGTGAGACATCATGTAGCAAATCAATAGCTGTCTGACCATACAAACACCGGTCATTGTTGAGAATTTTTGCAAAAATCCTAGTTTCTATCCAATGAGTGCAAGAAAACATGACCAAGTAGATGAGCTTACTTGGACCTCTTTTCTATATCACTAGGAAACTGTTTACGAACACTATCAAGTGCCTTGTCAACATTGGGCCAATATGAAGCTGATTTAAGCTTGGGGTTTCCACTGGACATGAGTACCTCCCTCTAACCAGCAAATGGTTAGCATATTTTCAGAGGTGTAAGTGAAGGCAACGCACCAATACAGCTATTTGAGAACACATCTGGATGGTAACAGAAAATTTGACAGGTTTATAGATAGCAATGACAGCTGTGCAAAGATCAACAATAGTCATTGCATCTAAACAAGGTGCTATAATCTTTGTGTCAGATTTCTCTGTCTCACCCACTGCTGGCTTCCCCAGAGAAGTGAGTAGCTGTTAAGTACATTGATCAAATGTGAATTAGTGTAATTAGAATACACATACCACTTCCTTGATCTGATTACGATACTCTGTCAGTTTGGTTTGTACATGATTTTTGATTGCATTCATTTTAGCCTTTGAAGTTTCTGCATCAACCGGCCAACCTGAGTTTGGATTCCTCTCAAGCATGGTCTATTACATAATGGTCAAGTAATGAGAAGATGAACAACTTAAATAAAAATTGACTGACCATAACTAAATTTGTTACCAGGCCTTGGCAACATAAGCATGTAATATTAGGCTGAGCAGAAAGCTAAAAGTATATCGGTCAATGTGATGCTTTTCATGGTCAGCTTAGCAAATGCAAAATGTAGGCTAAAATGGACATACAATCACAAGCTTATGATGCAGCAGAATGGGGAACCAGCTGTGATGATGAACTGGAATCTATGTATTGCCACAATGTATGGAGCCTGATACCACCAAAAGATGTACCACATGGGCATCGTATCCTTGGATGTCGAGCAGTATTCCTACAGAAAATAGATGAACATAATAATGTGTCAAGGTGTAAGACCGAAATTCATGCAAAAGGGTACTCACAAATTGAGGGTGTTGATTATACTGACACATTTGCCCCTGTTGCATGTTTGGAGTCTGTATGCACCGTATTAGGATTGGCTGCATCCTTGGACTGGGAAGTGAACCAGTTTGATGTCAAGATGGTGTTCCTACATGGTGACTTGACAGAAGAAATCTTCATGAAGCAACCTGAAGGTCATAAAGTAAAAGGAAAAGAAGATCGGATCTGTATGTTAAAACTATAGTGCAGATAAATTCAGTCAACTGAAAAGAAGACTCAATTTCATACAAGAATAACTACCTATAGTGCAGATAAACTTCAATAACAAGTAAAAATCAGTCTTGAACATAGAAATTGTTAGAAAATAAAATCACCAACTAGACTCAATATCAATAGGCACAAAGGCCATCAAATCCAGGACACAAATATGCGACATAAACTCGAATAATGCCACAAAATAAACCGGAACACCATTTACTATGGGCATGAGGGGGCTGAAACTGCCTAGAATTACTTTGGAATACTAACTAAACTACTTATACAATGTTAAAGAGGGAAAACTATACTATGAATGATGTCACAAATGATTTGCAGTGACAAGAGTCACACAAGTGACAAGAGAATGCATACATTAAAGAACTAACACTCACTTCAGTCAACTGAAAAGAAGACTGAAGTGAAATGGAAACAATATCTGCTACTTATAGTTTGTGCCCGGACAGAAGAAATGGAAAGATTTCAGTGTTTTACTGCCCACTCGGTCAGGCCACACCAAACAACACACTCGACATGTCATAGCTGCCCCAACAAACTTCGTGTCCACTCAGGTTTGTAGAAAGTGATAAGGGTATGGTGGTGAAATGGAATGGAATAGGAGTAGAGGCGATAAAACTGAAATATACCATATACAAGCCTTGTATACAGGCTTGATCTTCACACTGTAAACTCAACAAGTCCCTATATGGCCTATGCCAAGCAAGCCGCTGCTGGTACACCCAACTCTATGATGAAATGTGCCATGCAAGATTCACTAGCATAAGTGTTGACCACAGCGTGTTCCTGAAAGAAGGCAAAAAGGGTCAGATCGTGGTTACTGTGCATGTTGATGATATGGCTGCAGCAGCCAGCAACTCAGAGACACTTACTGAAATGGTCACAGATTTATGGTGAATCATCAATGTTGTTAATATGGAAGCTATAAAATGGTTCCTTGGCATGGCTATAACTCATGACTGTCATGCACGTACCATCTCCTTATCCCAAAGAGGCTATATCGATACTATCCTACACCGTTTTGGAATGCAGGACTCCTACGGTGTTTCCACCCCTTTGGAACCAAATGTTATCCTGAACAAATCTATGTCACCAAATTCAGATGAAGAATGACTAAAGATGAAAAAGATTCCTTACCTAGCAGGTGTTGGATCATTAATGTATGCCTCAATAGCTACTCATCCTGACATCACTTTTGCCACAAACAAGCTGAGCCAATTTAATTCTGACCCTGGGCTGGCCCACTCGACTGCACTACAGCAAGTCCTGTGTTATTTGAAACAGACATGGGATTACAGTGATTTTGGGATCACATACATAGCTTCAGCTGGCTGTAGCATGTTCAGATGCTCTTGGATCTTGAATAATATGCTCCCCATCAGTAAGCTAGATGAATGTCAGACATTTGACACATCTGTGAAAAGTAACACCTCATACCTGTACCAAACTTGCAAGTTTCTGATTGTCGGCTACCTTTAGTCTTACTCGCCTCCCTATATTGGTTGCATATTGGGAAAGATCTTGTGAAGCAGAGGTTTGTTTATGTCCAGAGAGCCGAGGATGTTTGCCAAAGATGAATTTGACCAGTTGGTTGGGCATGACTGTGAAGTGGATGAGGGAGAGCCACACACAAATGGGTCTATTTCAGGCTCAGGTAGGTCACTTGATGGTATATCACTAAAGTCAAGCAGTGGCATTGCTGAAGTGGGTGGAACTGAAAATCGAGCAATGAATGACAGTGGTGGCAGGTAGAAGAAAAATGTTTGAACATTGTTGTGTCATGTGATCTGAGCTGAGCCTAAAAACTGAGTTGTGTGAATTGGACCCATGTTAGCGTCTGAGTTCGCGTCAGGTCCGAGCTGACGTAAGTCGGTCCGAGTCGTGTGTTCGGAGTCGTAAGGACTTGGCTTCAACTTTAATGTTGCGCCCTCCTCGATCGTCAGTCCTTTATTTTCGGAGGTTCGGAGAAGATAAGTTTTCGGAGTTCAAGAGTGAGTGTCAAGCGCCGGATTCTGATGGACTTCGGTACTGCCGAGGGGTGTTGTCGAAAGGTCGGGC